>JACEIK010001868.1:180346-217024 GCA_018107945.1 Datura stramonium
CATTCTACTGGCACTTGAACTATTTGACTATACCGGAACTACTAGCTTGCCGAAGAAACTGGCTTTACATACCTTGTCCATTAACTTTCTGAGTATCTGGCGTAACTCGGCTAATTTTCATCTATTTCTTCTAATTGCATTCATATTCATAGCAATTAGAACTAAATTCATCGATATTCTGGAAGAAAATACTACTTTGAATATATATATAGCCTAAACTTTGGCTTATCGAAAGACAATCAAAAACTCGCTATTTCTCGGAAGTCTAGAGGGGAGAAATACTCACTTTAGGGCTAGGAGTATATTGACACTAATTTGGAGAAATTCTGCTTACCTTATCTCGGTAGGACGATGATTCGCCGGCTGAATTTCATGAAACTAACTCCGCAGGAATGCTCCCTGCATCTTAATACTTCACTACCCAAGATTAATTCGAGTTTGGACTGCATTTGACAGCGTAATCGGATGAAATTTATATCGAACCCTCATCTCCCTCTTATCTCTGGTCGTTTTCTGAAAGTTAAAAGTTGAAAATGAAATAAAAAACCGAAGTGGGGCTTTATATACTTGGGCCTTGACCCCCCCCTCCGTGGCACGTTGTCCATCGCGGAGGGGCTTCCTCTGTGGCATGCTGCCATCGCGGAGGGGGTCTGCCCAGCTTCCTCCTGCGATGGTTCGATGCGACGCTCGTCCGGTCTTTCCCTGGACCTTTTTCTAGCATGTATGGTATTCTTAAACTCTTAACCAACATGTGAGTAGGCCATCTACATGTCAAGAATTTACGGGGTGTAACACAAAATGGGTATAGGGATGGACTTGCCCTTCTTGTCAAATATCATAACGACCTTCTTTGTCAAAATTTTTAAGGATACTTAGTCGTCCCATCAACCTATAAGTCCCTACATCGTACATTGGAATAGGACTTCTGAAAACTCTAGGCTATTAATAAATGCTCTCTGATGAGCTCAACCTCCTCTCCCAAGTGGTGCATCATGTAAGGTCTAATTAACCCTGATCTGCTTACTTCGATCCACCCTATGGGGGTCCCTACATTTCCGTATGTATAAAGCCTCATAAGGAACCTTCTTGATGGTAAAATGGTTATTGTTATTATATACAAACTCCGTAAGAGGTAGTGGGTCATCTCAACTTCATTTAAATCTAGCATACACGCTCGTACATATCTTGAAGGATCTAAAAGGTGCACTCAACTTGGCCATCTGTCTGGGGATGAGAAGCTGTACTAAAGTTAATCTGCACCTCAATATGTTCTGACCCAATTTCCAAAACCTAGATGTGAATCATGCCTCTCTATCTAGATTGATAGACATTGGGACATCACGTAGCCGGACTATCTCTTTAGTATATAACTCAGCACAATCTTTAGCTGAAAACTTAGTTTTGACCAGCAAGAAATAAGTTGATCTCATTAACCTTTCAACAATGACCCAAGTAGGGTCAAGTTTACACCTAGTACAAGGTAAATCTATGACTAAATTCATATAGACTACATCCATTTTTCACGCAGGCAAAACTATCTCCTGAGTTATCCTGCCAAGTTTTTGATGTTCAATTTTTACCTATTGGCATTTGGGACACTATGCTACAACTCAACATTTTCTTTCTCCTCCTCTTTTATATCCTAAGGCATTTTCGCTAAACCTGGGTGGAGATAATAACGGGCATGGTGTACCTTTTCCATAATCTATCAATAAAGCCTTGCCACATCTGGAATGCAGAGTCGATCTCTAGGTCTTAAGACTCTGACCCCTGCTATCTCAAAGTTCAATGAATCTTTCTGTTGGGCCTTGTCTCTAGGTTGTAATAGGCTAGAGCCCTCGTACCATCACTCCTTCACTCCCACCAGCATATATAGCATTACAGGGTTCTAAATCACCGCCAACCATCACCTAAATCTGTTACTCCAGACTTGTAGTCTGGCTAGACAGTGTAGCTCTCAAGCCAATTCTCCCTTTCCTAGTCCCAACTATAATAGGATGCCCCATGAATCTTCAGAGCATTAACAACTAAAGTTAATTCCAAATCATTGGCTGGGTAATTCTTCTTCGGGCTTCTACTTTTTGCGTGCCAACCTAATGCTCATATTTCGACATTCAGCGGGGATCCCAAGCTCTATTATCCCGCTATAGTCTTAGTGTGGTTCTGTTCCCTTCCAAAGCTAGATGCTTATGTGTTGCCCTTACTTCTATAGGTTGAATTCTGAGGTTCATGCCCCATGTACCATACTGGCAAGGATATTACTGACCAAGTCTACTAACCTATATTGTCCTGACTCACATTCGGACTGATCCCCATCATATAAACTTTCTCCCCTTTAACATTATGGGTTGGGGGGCCATATCCATTGTTCTCCATGTATTCTCAACCCCCATTAATACACTTCGGTGGGACTAATCTATTTCTAACCTAAGCTTTACTATTATTGGGATTGTTATTGCTTATGGCCCTCAAACGTACTTGGCTGCTGCTAACAATCTTACCTGCTCCTACTTTTACTATAGTGTAGGTCTAGGTAGCTAATTTAAGTACTAGGGGTCTTGACCACTTTTATAACACCCCTAGGAATCAAGGGGTCTATCCCTCCTTTGCTACTTACTCCTGACAACATAGCGGCAACACTTACACTCTTTTTTATACTGAGAAAAGGCTAGGAGGCAGAAAATAACCATATCCTTCTGTAGTGGAGATATGGTGTGAAACTCAACAAACTCTAAAGTGTTGGGAGGTAAGAATCTCACAATTTCACAATCTTTCGTACCTTTCAGGTAACCCAACATTAATTGTTACCCCTGTCTAACACTAAGCAGCTACCAAGTAAGCCAACATATAAACTACACTCTTGATATCCTGATCCGAGGGCGTAGGAAGAACTGGGAACGGTGCTGGCATATCCACTACCCTATAAGGTTCCTGGTACCTCGAGAGAATGCTGGGGAGATCGAGAAGATGTCTCCCCTTTCTTCCTTAGGCTAAGTTGTCCCCCAACTGTGGCACCCTACTGGTAACCTCTCCTGCTACTGTCTCTAACTCACAGCTGGTTGTAGTCTATCTCATATCAAACATCATTCTAGATAGATATAACGATGAAAGCTTAGGGACTCAACCCTATACAACTCAGCTCTATAGCACGATCTGAGAAGAAGGAGGGCTAACCATACTATCATGCCTTGAGACTCCCTGCTTATAAGATGTGGTGCACAACAAATTTATAAACAAGATCTACTAGACATGATTTTTAGACTCCCTAGGATACGACGTTGCTCTGATACTAAATTTGTCACGCCTCACCCTGGGAGGCGTAACTGGCACCTTAAATGCCACACTAGACTTTGAGCTGACCTGGCTGGACACATACACTTCTCGTGCATGCCAGCAACACACAATAGGAACACACAGGCTATATCTCGGTTATAAATAGATCCTCGAGCCGACAAGGCCGCAATGTAAACCTGCGCAAAAACAGCTAACCCAACAGGTCTAATACCAATATCATCCTATATGGGCTGACAACAAACCGTGCTATCTAACAGGTATCATAACTAGGCCCCATGCGGCCAAGACTGAAATCACAACACATATAGGCCCCGCATGGCCAACAACGCACCACTAACTATAAAATATAGTCTGCAAGCCTCAAATAGTAAAATATTGGTTGTGGCAGGGCCTCGGCCGACCCAAAACTAAATAAAAAAAAGGAGCAAACCTGTAATATCTAGAAACTCCGAAGGAGAGGAGCTGACCGGCTTGTTGACTCTAAGTTGCTGCTAAGGAGGTCCCAAAACTTGTCTTTCCAAACCTGCAGGCAAGCATGCAGTGGCCCATGCATAAAAGTTAGTACAATATGTATCGAATATGTACGAAAATAATGATGACTGAATAGAAGCTGATAAAGAACTGAAAGTAATCAACAAATAGGGGAAAAGGTTAACCTGTATGTTTTCATAACTATATCATGAATCAAGAAAACAATAATACAAAAAAGAACTTAAGTTGTATGGTTATACATTCATAAGTTATATCTAGCAAGAAAATATACAAACAAGAACCTAACCTGGACACCATAAGCCTGGAAGGTGCAAGAAACACAAAGATAACCTACCTGGGCCCCCATAAGCCCGACAAGTACAAGAAATTTATATATTCCTTCTATTTGCACTCATTGCGAACTCATAGACAACCTATAACTAAGGTATAACGAAACTCTAGAACTATGACTGAGCCCTTTGGACCCCTCTAACTATATCTGAGCCCTTTGGGCTGCTGTAACTGCACCCTGAGCACACAAGGCTTTATTGAGGGTCAGTGATGCCACTTAGGCATAGGGGAAGCTGGCAAGGGCACCAAGCTTTAAATGGCTCTGTATGCCTCAATATAGTCGCTCGTGACTCCATATAGCTTTGTAAGCATAATATAGCCCCTTAGGAACTTTATGATTATAGTTGGCCTCTCGAGAATCCTATATAGCATTTGGTAGGCCTAACTTATAAACTACAAGTCACTCAATAGATGTACCTAGCCCTTTAGGCCTAACACAACCATGCACCTACAACTGACTAGGTGGTCATGATAAAAATTACAAGCTCAGTCGTCTTAGACAGAAAAGGGCCGGTCCAGGGTTACCTAAGCAATACTCTGAAGGTCATACTAGGACAATGGTAGTTCATAAGCAGACAACAAAGTCATAGGCGACCATCTAAATAGTTCCTTCTCCTAGTGATCTTGGGCATATTCGCATGTCCAAGTACTATTTTATAACTTAATTGTAGCCATGTTTGTTAATCAAATTAATTATATTCTCAAATAATATTCTATAATTGCGTGCATGAACTAACCAATGTGAAAAATGCTAAGTATAGGATTAAGATGCATTAGTAAGGAGGAAGCTTGGAATTAATTTCAAAGGAGTCGCTGAAAGATAGCATGAGGAATGGGCTGCTAGCACATGCCAGCGTGCCACGCTAGGCGAGCAACGCGCTAGGCACCGTGCCAAGTCGTGTGTGCGCATGCGAGGAAATGACAATGCAGGAGGCCTGCACGTCCAGGTCATGCCACACCCTTCCATCAGCGCGACCAGTGGTGTGCCACGCTAGGCGACGCACGACAGTGCTGCACGAGGACATTCCATCTGCTGAGATCTAGTACGCTGCCACGTTAGCTCCATGTCATGCCAGCAACTTTCTGCGATGAGCAGCGTGGCATGGATCAATTCCATTTCCAGCTAATTTTTGCAAAATTTCACTTACTATAAATTGGACACTTGGTTGTATTTTTCGATTATCACAATATATTTTTGGAAAAACATTGAGGAGCGAAGGGAGAATGGAGGAAACTCTACCTAGGGTTCGAATACTTTACTTCTGTTTTATCCATTTTTGTAAGTACTTTAGTTTAAACATGTTTTTGAATGTTTTTATGAACATGAGTGGCTAAAACCCTTCTTCTATAGTTGAGGCCACATGACATGATTGTATTTTCATCTTTGCTTCGAGTTTTCTTTGTTGTTTTGTCTTGTATTCTTGTTAATAATCATTTTGATTCTTGATCACCATCAAAATTCCCTTGTTAAGATTAGGCAACAGCTAAAAATAGTAACCCTAGGTTAGAACTCAAGAATGCAGGGAGAAAGTTCTAGTCTTCAATATAGGATTCGTAGTTAGGATAGCAATTATACCTAATTGACCTTTTTTGGTTAATTAAACGGGAAGATAGCTAGACACATAGGATTAAATTGTCACATCACCACTCTCAAGCATAGTTGTGAAGTTAATTCTAGGTTAAATGATTAGAGGTACAAAAGTCCACAATCAAGGGCATAAACCCCATAAACTACATCTACATTATTAATTGCTCACGAATTAGGACGTCATATCCCCCCTCAACAATGTAGGTGTGACACTAATTTATTGTGTTTAGAGGCTTGAAAATCCATGAACATTGCATTTAACTTTGTGAGAAAAAAATAAATTTTCGAAACTTGAACCATTGTGAATTTGAGCATTGGATGATTGTTAGGTCTTAACTCTAGATGCCTCTCATTACTGTATTTCCGATCTATTTGTGATCACCGTAGATTTAGATAAAACAATCAAAATCTCTAAAATCAACACTTGTGAAATTTGAAGTAACACTTGAACATGAATATTTGTTGAATAAGTCCAGTCCTCTGTGTGTTCGACATCCGACTCTTCAAGAATCACTATGTTACTTGTATGACCGCGTACGCTTGCGTGTGCACTGGGGCACAAGAAGTTTTTGGAGCCATTGCTAGGGACAGGCGAAATTAGTGAATTTCTTGTTTTTGTGTTGATGTATAATTTTCTAAGTGTTGAAAAAAATATATTATATTTAGATTTCTTTTATTTTTATTTTTAGTTTGATACCCTTCTTGACATGACATCATGGAATAAAAATGGTTGAAAGGTGGATACTCATATTTCAATAATTCTTGTCTGAATTATGGAGGACTTCACTCTTGGCAACACTGTCATATATGTAATATATGTGGTGGTCAGGATTGCCATTGGAATGGTTGTCCAAATTTGTATTCCCCTCCCCCAAGCCCCTATTATGATCCTTCTGTTTTTTTTATGAGTACAGGAATGATGAATAGGAGGACTTAAAACACCAAGCTCAGATAGAAAACATGTTAAAACAGGTCCTTGAGTAGACAAAAGTGATGAGGGAGCAGATGCAAGTAATGTTGGTTCAGACTAAGAAAAATGGGGAGGCCATAGAAATGATAAGCGCCAAGTTCACATATATAAAGGCTAGGCTGAAGCTTTCATTGATTTGAAAGTCACAGTCTTAGCCGATTTGGCATGCATGTGGAGTAAGATGTTGATGTGAAGAAGGTGTACAAAAGTAAGGAGGCCAACACTATGTCATTTCAGAGTTGAGGTGTATTGTACCCCACTCTAAGCATTTCTCAACATTATGCTTGGTTGACAACCTAGAAATAGAGTCTTCCAAGCTTATAGAGAAAGGTTTAGAGGATAAACAATCCTCATATATTCTAAAATTAGCTAAGTCTAAGAGACAGAATGACTTCACTTACTTAAGGGCCAATATGTGTAAGACGCGATATCTACTGCTTGGTCCCTTATATTTTTCACCACCACCCCTAGAGAATAAAAGGAAATTAGAAAAAAAATTAGGGGTGAGATTCATATCCTCAAAGTGAAAGGAAAAATGGTGGAACTTGATGCATCGTGCCGCGACGTAAACTCAGGCACTGCTTGGGAGGCAACCCAAGAGTACCACAGGTACAATTTCTTTTTCTCTATTTGTATTTTTTTATCTTCATTTTTTTAAAATTTTTTGTTGGTGTGACTTAAGCACAGATAGAGGGGAAGTCTGAGTACCCTTTGAAGAGGAAGCTAAGGAGCATGAAAAAACACAAGTGTGGGGTTGAGGATCCCCAAGTTGAAAAATGGACAATACATGCTGCTAGCTAGGCCTAGAGGCCTCAGGAAGTATCTCTCACCTTTAGTCTTGCTTTTAAATGATGTTTTAGGGACATAACATAAATTAAGTGCGGGGTAAGAGATAATTTCAAATTTTTTGCAAAGTGATTTTGGGTGAATTTGGTGCTTGGTATAATATTGTTTGATGAAAAATTGGAGTTGAGCACATTTCACCCACCCTTTCATTTTTCTTTTTGGTTATTTTATGAAGGGGGCACTTTGAACCGAGTAAAATAAAAATTTTCTCTGTCTTTAAATAGTTGTTTTAGTCATAGTTAAGGACTTTCTCGAAGATGGATCGATGACGACCGTCTTGAGGGAAAATTAGTCAGTAAGTTTTATTTTTGAACCCTTAGTTTATTGATAGCTTGATGTTCTTGTTGAGTGCTATACATGATTGTAATAGCTTGATGTTCTTGTTGAGTGCTATACATGATTGTAATATGCAAGTGGTGTTAATTGAGAAGCATGTTTAGCAATTGTATAACTTTGTTTGAGACACCTAGTCTCTTGAATATGATCTTTATGCTTTAAAGCTTAATTTTGAATTCTTGTGATTAGTTATTTTAAGAGTCTATTGATTGTACCTTGAATTGAGCATGTGCACTGAGTGTAAGGTCTTCTTGAATATTTCATGCTATTGTGTAGTGTCTAGAACATGTCTGGTGTGTTTGCAAAACAAAATATGGGATGTAGATTGTAAGTGATGATTTAGGCATTTCTTTGAATGAGCCTAACTTTCATCCTTTGCTTTACCTACTGTAACGTCTGATCCTAGTTAGCCTCATTTAGCCTTTAGTGTATTCTTTGCTAGCCTTAATAAAATATAATTCCTCTCTTTCAAAAAGATTTGAATTTGACCAAAAACTCCTAAGAGCTTAAGTGAAAATACAAAAGAGTAAAAGAGTGAGAATCTTGAAAAACAAAGAAGATAGTGGTTGTGGAAGTTAAAGAAGAAATTAAAAGTGCACTTGTTTAAAATGCATAAGTATTGGTAGGGAGTAAAAGAACAAAAGAGAGAAATAGTTTCTTAAGCACTACTTGCTAATAAGCTAAGTGTGCTTAAAGAAATGGGGAAACAAAAGAGGAAATTGATGAGTTGAAAAGAATAAAGGTGAAGTGAAAGAAGAGATATACTTAATGAAAGTGTGATGTATTAAAAGTGCTTAGGGAAGATAGTCACTATTACTGGCCAGAATAGTACGTACCCGTCCCTTAGCTTACATTACAACCTGATAAGTCCTGCTTGATATTATTTTTAGACATTCCTAAATTAGTGAAGTAAAATATTAAGGGCAAGTTTATGGGTCAGTACATGCTGCATGTGAATTCTTTGTGAGAGTGAGCTTAATTTCTATTTATATACTCATACTAGTATAACTTGAAAACTTAAGAGTGAAAATGGGTATCTCTCTTATTGTGAGGACACATGTTTGAGGAAGGATGTAATTCATGTCGGACTTCTTGATTGGTTAATTTTCATGAGTTTGCGGAATTTCATAGTCAATTCTTGAGACTAGGAGGTCTTAACTTTGTTGTATGTGATTTTAGTTGGTTATAAATATCGCATGCTCTGTTGTAAAGTTGCTATCTAAATCAATCATTGTAGCTTTAGCTTGAGCCATCTTGCTTCAATGGGGTAGTGATCTTGGGCATATTCACTTTCCCAAGTGCTATTTAATAACTTAATTGTAGCCATGTTTGTTAATAAAATTAATTATATTCTCAAGTAATGTTGTATAATTGCATGCATCAACTAACCAATGTGATTAGCCCTTGGTTGTAGGTGAAAAATGCTAAGTATGGGATTAAATATGAGGATGCATGAGTAAGAAGGAATCTAGGAATTAATTTCAAATGAGTCGCATGAAGATAGCACGAGGAATGGGCTGCTAGCACATGCCAGTATGCCACTCTAGGCGAGCAGCGCGCTAGGTATCGTGCCACATCGTGCGTGCACGCGCAAGGACATGCCAAGGCAGGACGCCTGCGCGTCCAGGCCGTGCCATGCCCTTCCATCAGTGCGAACAGTGGCATGCCACGCTGCGCGACACGCAACAGTGCAGCGCGAGGACATGCCATCTGTCAAGATCCAGTAAGCTGCTATGTCAGCTCCATGTCATGCCAACTGCTTGCCGTGATAGGCAGTGTGGCACGGAGCAGTTCCAGGTCTTGCCAGTTTTTGCAAAATTTCACTTACTATAAATTGACCACTCCGTTATACTTTTCGATTATCATGATATATTTTTGGAAACACACCAAGGAGCGAAGGGAGAATGGAGGAAACTCTACCTAGGGTTCAAATTCTTTACTTCTCTTCTATCCATTTGGTTCATTAAATGGGAAGATAGATAGACACTTAGGATTAAATTGTCACATCACCACCCTTAGTCGTAGTTGTGAATTTAATTGTTGGTTAAATGATTAGAGGTACCGAAGTCCATATTCAAGGGCATAAACCCCGTAAACCACATCGACATTTTTAATTGCTCATGGATTAGGACGTCATATTCCTGCTCAACGATGTAGGTGTGAGACTAGTTTGTTGTGTTTAGAGGCTCGAAACTAGTTTGTTGTGTTTAGAGGCTCGAAAGACAATGAACATTGCATTTAACTTTGTGAGACAGCAAATGAATTTTCAATAGTTGAACCATTGTGAATTAGAGCATTGCATAATTGTTAGGTCTTAACTCTAGATGCTTCTCATTACTGTATTTCGAAACTATATGTGATCACCAAAGAATTAGATAAAATAATAAAAATCACTAGAACCAACACTTGTGAAATTTGAAGTAACACTTGAACTTGAATATTCACTGAATTACTCTAGTCCCTATGGGTTCAACATCTAGCTCTTCAAGAGTCACTATATTACTTGTACGACTGTGTATGCTTGCACGTGCACTGGGGTGCAACACCTAGGACGACTATAGGGCTGCTACTAACCGGATATGTTCCTAAGTAGTCAACCCTAACTTCCCACAAGTAGCTTACTACAATTCTTAGCCTGAACGTAATGTTGTGATACTAAGATTCTAGTCCCCTAGACGTCAACTTGGTCTGTCTAGATAGCATATAGCTCCTGTAAGCAATTCATAGCCCTAAAAGCTGGTATATATGGATTTATCCCTTCGCGGCAACATGTATGTAGGCACCTGCAAGAGTAGCCCAAGGTATTGGCCGCATTTCTAACCCCCTAACAAGGTCCCTCTTTAGGGTGACACTTAGTCTATCAAGCTTCTAGCAACTGGGGTGGTTTCCTGAGCTACTTATACGACAAGCGGTAAGTCGGCTAAAGCTAACGGTCGTTAACAGTAGCCAATCACATGGCAATCTATCACTCAGTTCAATATGCAACCTTAGTGCCATTGAATTGAGGGTAATACCACCCTATCAAGATTCTGACCCTGGAGGCGTCAAGGTATGCCAACGGCCTGTGGGCGAGCTTTACTGTCTATATAAGCGTCAAAAAGAAAGTTATATTACCCAGCTGGCCCCTAAACCCTACCAAGTTATTTGAGCTAACTACAAATTTCTAAGTCCTTGGTATGACAGCGAGACATCAGAGCCCCTCTAAACAGTAGACAAATGAACTGGGAAATTTCTATAATGCTCCTAGCATTTGTCACACTCTATATACTCTTTTCNNNCTATGATACAACCTTAATTCATCTCATAGAAGCTAACCACAATACATAAATAATCATGATCTACTTGTAGCAGCTAATCACAACATACGTACTTTCAACTTACTTACAAAGATATAGGTCGTATCAACTATACGACGAGAATACTAGCCGAAAGAGGTTAGCCTTAACCTACCTCAATTACTGATTCCAGCTCACCCAACCATGTTCCAACCTAGAACTAGTAATTCCTTCAACTCATAGCGTTTACGTTGATGTAATAAATCTGTTCTTAATCCACCAAAACAGATAGCAATATCAAATAATACCCACAATGACCACAATTCATAATCTGCCCAAATTTAGCCAGGAACTCAGGAATTTCTTAGAATTTAGAAGATAGAAATACTTACTTATCGCTTGTAGATGATTAGGACATGACTAGAAGTGATTTCTACAACTTCTACTCGGCGGGACTCTATCACGACCCGAACGTAGACCCGAATCCCAACACAGGACAAGGAACCCCAAGGGACTCCGAGTCGACCCATGGCATGAAAATTCAACTAAATTAATCAATAAACGTGGAAGATTCAACATACATAATATAGTGAAACTCTAAACATGGCATAAAATCTGAAATACATCACATGCGTTTAAAGTTGAATATACAGTAGGTCTAAGAAAGCCTCTATCACTGTTGAGTTGATGGGACAAGACATCAACTAACTCTCTAAAGCTGAAACTGATGTACACCAACATATCTAGATCAAAGAGGGGCCCTCGACAAAAGAGGACTCACCAACAGAGATTGATGCTACTCCGAAGGCTGGCTAGGGTCGAGGCTGAAATTGAGTACTGGAGCCTGTATCATGAAACGATACAATATAGAATATGCGGTCAGTACGTGAAATGTACCGAGTATGAAAGGTAAGTAAACGGACATTTAAAATACATAAAGTTCATAAGAGTAGGACAACATAATCATAACATAAATACCATAATATAACATAAGGCTCAAAGTTTCAAAACATTAGTAAATCATTCATCATCATACTCACGAGATAAAAACAACTTTATTAAACATGACTTGAGCCAAAGTATTATAATCATAATTATACATAAATCATGAGGAACAGTGGGAGATTCTTATAACCGACATACCCCATATGAGCACACGTGGAGCCCGACTTGTAAACCCCTAGTTGGGAGGGTTTTCTTACCTTGCCAAGGGTAGAACCATGAAAGGGAGTGATATCACTAATGAAAGGCCCATTTGGGGCAAAAGGGGACAGTCTCAACAGACGTCCCATCATGACCTACGGCGACACGTAGTTTGGAGATTCACAGCAATACATGGGCCCCGAACCTACTCAGTGTTAAATACTACTCCCAAAACATATATAGTGCTCATAGAATAATATACATGAAATTCATGGGCTAGTTAAATCATGATAATCATAAGCATGCTTGTAAATACGTGAACTAGCCATGAAGATAAGGCCCATGAGTCGGCCATAATCATAATCGTAAATCATGAGGTTCATGCATACTTGTAATACATGTATATACTTAGTAAGTCATAAATTCATGATGAGCATTTGAGTAAATCCTTATTAAATCATAAATCATGATGGGTTAAAGAACATCAAAATCAAGGTAAAATCGTAACTCAATTTATCATAAAACATGTATGATTGGACATAATTTTATAGAAATTAAAATCAATAAATTTATAATCAAATTAGTTGTAAAATCTGACCATGATTCATAAAATATGATGTGATACAGGAGAGATATTAACCCATAGATAGATCATTAGGATTTCATAAGAATTTGGGATAAAACCCCATAAGATTTTCAAATAGAATTTCATGAATTAGGAGAGATTGTTAGTAGAAAATGGGCATGGGTGTGAAAGAATTCACCCTTTCATGTAATCCTTACGAGAGACTTGAATTATATCACTCCTTACGCCCAAGAGGAATTAAAGAATAATTGATCAAGAGCAGGTTTATGCTTGATCACCCTCTACAATCTTTAGCTTTGCCTGCATGCGTTTTGAATAGGCTAGAATGAAACAACCTATCTTAATACGCCCAAGAAATAGCTTAAAACAATGTAGTATAGGACCCTAGGGCTTAGGAATGACGATAATACCCTTAATAAATTCACAGATAAAAATTGATTACTAGTCCCAACGAGGGACTAGACGAGTCGTCGTCCAAGGTCACGAGTCATTGCCTGTTGTCGTGAATTGTGCACTGTCCATTTTCCTCAAAGGGTCCCCGAAGGACCTAACGGATCGAGGTTGGTAACCACGACTCGTAGTCACCGCTCAGTGGTCTCCACTGCCCAAAAGCCAATATCCCTCGACCAATCTTGACCACGACCATCCCAGCAGGTGGTGCCTGACCACGGCTCGTGGGATCTCAACCGTAAGAGCCTGTTGCCACTCAAACTTCTCCTTTCAATTTCCGCCCAGCCACGGTGACTCATGAGTCATGGTGAATACGACCACGACTCATGGTGTGCCATGGTATCATCAAAACACAAATTCCAGAAGTTAAGCCAACTCCTAACCACGAGTCACCAAACGACTCGTGGTCAACTACGGAGTCACGAGAATGACTCGTTTGTGACCTAGTGCGGAATTTCCACTGTTTTACTCCATTTAAACTCCCACATGTCTAATCTGAGGGCTTCAGGGGCATTACAATATCTCCCCCTTGCAAACATTCATCCTCGAATGTTGAAAAACATGCATAAAAGCAGAGAAATGCAATCATCATATTCAAATACTGATCACTTAAGCTAAAAACTAATAGAATTACTACCTCCAAGAAGCCCGAACTACATGCATTGAACTAAATTCACGAACCATACATAAGTTACTTTGACGCAAAGAAACTTGGGCGCATGACGCTGAAAAGGAAAACTAAATAGAGTACTAGGGCAAAACTAATACCTCAAAGATGGGCGAGTCGGTAGAGAATAAATGTGGGTATCTAACCATCATGTGACTTCCTACACATGCTTCCTACAACAAATGATTCGTCCATAAAACTTTAGGCTGGCCTTCCACCTCTTGTTTCTTGGCGCCGAACCTAATGATCCAGGTATTTTCCATCGGAACATCTTCATAACTAAGGTTGTCTTTCACACCGACACTGTCCATCAGGACAACTAGAGCTGGATCACCCAAGCACTTCTTCAGTGATACATGGAAAACAGGATGAATGGAAGCTAATTTTGAGGGCAACTCCAAATAGTATGCCACCTTGACAACCCATTTAACAATTCGATAGGGGCCAACATAACGAGGGATAAATTTTTCTTTCTTTCCAAACCACATCACTCCCTTCATGGGAGACACCTTCAGAAACACCCAATCATCCACTTTGAACTCTAGCTCTTTCCTTCCTCCATCGGCATAGGACTTTTGGTAACTTTTGAGCTATTTTCAGCACATCGTATGAGTTGAACCTTCTCCATAGCCTCATGGGTAGATACGGTCCCTATAATTACAGCTTCACCAACTTCAAACCATCCGTAAGGCAATCTACATCTCCGCCCATATAGAGCCTCCAAACGGAGCCATCTGAATTATGGAATGGTAGTTGTTATTGTACGTAAACTCGATAAGAGGCAAATAATCATCCCAACTACCTTTGAATTCAATCACACATGCTCTCAACACATCCTTGAGAGTCTGATTGTCCGCTCCGCTTGACCATCCATTTGCGGGTGAAATGTTGTACTGAGCTTGACCTGAGTACCCAGTCCTTTTGAAACGACCTCAGCTAAAGGTAAACTTAGTACCTCTATTTGATATGATGGACAAGAGAACACCATGCATTCAAACCAACTGCAAATGTATAGTTTGGCATAATCCTCACGAATCGGTAGTTTTGACAGTAGAAAATGAGCGGTTTGGTCAACCTATCTACAATAACACAAATGGAGTTATATTGCTGGCGAAGTGTCGCGACAACCTATTATGAAGTCATGATTTCTTCCACTTCCATGTAGGAATCTGCGTATCGGCACACCTCCAGGTCTTTGATACTCAACTTTCCTTCTATTTGCTTGATTTGAATGCCCCGACTACGAATTCTGTGATGTCCTTCTTCATGCCATTCCACCCGATAGATTTCCTTAATTCACGAAATTTTCTTAGTGGCGCTGGATGTATAGAATACCTAGATCCATGAGCCTCCTGCAACATCCGAGGATCCTCGAATCATGCATATACGAAATATATAAGCGACCTTGGTACCGAAGCACACCATCTCCCCCTTTTTAGAAGACCTCTACTTTTTTTAATTAACAGACGGCCTCCTTTAACTTTACCAAAATAGGGTCCTCATTTCGTCTAGCTTTTATGTTGATCTGAGGATGGTCCCGGTTGTTAAACAATAACACATACATTGGTAGACTCAACCAACCGGGCTCCCAACCTTGTAAGCCCGATGCACATCCTTCGCAGCTCCTTCTTACCCTCATCTACATAGGACACACTTTCCATGGAGAGTATACAAATCCGTCTACTACTATATTAGCCATACCCGGATAGTAAGAATTTTTCGTGTGGTAATCCTTAAGTGCTTTCGAATACCTCGCTTTTCCAAAGGTTAGATCCTTCTAGGTAAACAATATTGAGCTCTTATGATCTATAAACACATCTACATAGACCTTATATAAATAATGTCTCATATGTTCAATACCACCGCCACCAATTCAAGATCATGGGTGGGTAATTCTTCTCGTGAACTTTCAAGCGTCTAGAGGCATAGGCTATAACTTTGCCGTGTTGCATCAACACACAACCAAGTATGATTCTCAAAGCATCTGTGCAAAAACCCCTCGGTACCCTCAGGTAGAGTTAACGATGTTGTGGTTAGTAGAGTCTTCAACTCCTGAAAGCTCCTCTTATAAGCCTCCGACAATTAGAACTTCACTTTCTTTTGGGTCAACTTGGTTAATGGTGCTACAATAGATGAAAACCCCTCAACAAATCTCCGATGGTAACCATCTAATCCCAGAAAGCTTCGAATATCTGAAGGATTACCGGTCTAGGTCAGTGCTTCACAACTTCTATTTTCTATAAGTCTACTGCATACCCTCGCTGAAACCACATGACCCAAGAAACCACGAAATTTCGCGAAAACTCTCATTGCTGAATTTTGCATATGGTATAAACGATCCTTTAAAGTCTGCAACACCACCCTCGAATGAGCGGCATGCTCCTCCTCGCTCACAGTATATGAGAATTTCATCTATGAACACAATCAGGAACATGTCCAAATATGGATTGGGCACCTCTTCATCGTCCATAAAGGCTGCCGGGAGCATTTGTTAGTCCAAAAGACATAACTACATACTCATAGTGTCCATACCAAGTTCTAAAGGCTGTTTTCGAAATGTTACTCTCCTTCTTTGAGCTAGTGATACCCGGATTTGAGGTCTAACTTTGAAAAGCACTTGGCATTAGAAGCTTGTCAAACAAGTCATCAATTTTGGGTAGGGGTACACTGGTACTTGATGGTGACCTTGTTCAACTGCCGATAATTAATACATACGAGGAGAGCCCATCTTTCTTTGAGACAAAAAGAAGCTGGTGCACCCCATGGAGACTTGCTAGGTTTGATGAAACCTTTGTTTAGAAGGTCCTTCAACTAATCTTTCAACTACTTTAACTCCACTAAGAGCCATTACGCCCATGGAGGAATAGATATGGGCTCGTGTTGGGTTGGAGGTCAATACCAATTAGATTTTCCTCTGTGGAGAGGAATACCCAGTAAATCATTTAGGAGCAACTTAGATACTCACATACCACTGGAACGGATTGGATAGTCGGGGTCACCAAATGCAGTAGCATCCTTAACCTAACTAAATGGTACAAAACCTTTGGAAATCATCTTTTGTCCTTGAGATAAGAAATGGGAAACGACCTACGGGCACAACTGAAATACCCTTCAATTTTTCTGACTGGCTCCCCGAAAATCTGAACTCTACCACACGGGTTCTACAATTAACAGAGGCATAACATGCAAAAAGCCAATTCATGCTGAGGATAACATCAAAATCGGTCATGGCTAACTCTAAAAAAATTGTTGAGTGACTTTCTCGAGGACTGTATTGAACGCTCCTATACACCCATTTAGCAACAACTGAATCACCCACTTGGGTAGAGGCTGAGAAATGTTCTGATAAGATCTTGGGACTAACTCCAAACTACTAGCCATGTAAAGGTGTCACTAAAGACAAGGTAGCCTGGATCTAACAATGCAAAAAAATCTATGTGAAAAACTCACTTAATATACCAGTTACCACGTCGAGGGAAGTCTCCTGCTCTGAAGGGACGCAATGACATAAAATATGTTCGACACTAACTACCGTTGAACTAGTCAGCTTGCCTGCGGGACGTCTTGCGAGGCGTGAACTAGCGGCTAGCATACGGACTCCACCACCCCATGATCTGGCTGGTGCAACCCTTGAACCTGTGTATGGTTTCCACACCCAAAACAACTTCTTAGCCAACTAAACACCTCCTGGGTGATTAACCACCTTACATGGGGCACGGAAGTGCACTCTATCTACATGCTACCCTAGCCCCTCGAATCGGAGGCCCTGCTCTTCTGATCACCTCATGCTCTAGATGGTGTGCTAGCTGATAATGGTGCCCTGAGAAAAAGGCCTAATATAAGACTGCTGGAAATCTGCCCCGAGATCTAGGTCGAGAATTACCATAGTGTCCATCCACTGCCCCTCTTGGCCTCTCTCTACCTCAGATACACCTCCTCCATCTGTGGGCGAAGTGTAAAACTGTCTCTGCGGGGAAAATCCATGTTTTGAGGAAGCATGGCGATCCTACAATCCTTGTCCAGGAAGTCCGCCACTCCATGTACAAACATTCTCACTCGAGCTCTACGATATGTCACTAACTCTTGTGCATACTATGATAGGTGGGTGAACTCTGGGCAGCACTCCTGAACTAACATGTCAACCTGCTTTATATTTACAAACTAGACCACCTTCAGTTCCTCATCTCATGAGGGAAGTACTGATTTAGAAAGGCGGCATGAAACTCATCCCAACCGTGGGGCACACTCATTTTGCCCTACTATCTCTCACTTATTTAAACCAAATATGCACAACCCCTTTCAGCAGATAAGAGGCCAAGTCAACGCACTCCCATTTGCCACCCCATGACCTGAGTGATCTTGAAATCATCAACGAACTCATGCAGGTCCTCATCTATCTGACCTAAGTAACTCTAGTGGGTTCATCCAGAAAATCACGATCGGCGCCGCGCATTGCCGAGGGAGATGCGCCACCGCCTGTTGATTGACCTGAGTTTGTCATGGCCTATGCTAGCATATATATGGCTGCCCTAGATTCAGCGTGAGAAACCGGCTCTAGTGCATACTCTTCATGTGCTGGTGGGACAGATAGTGCCCTCTCGTGCGTTCTCCTTCCATTTACTTGATGTGGAGGCATGATATTCTGCAAACTTGTATAGCACGAGTTAGAAGGATAGATAGGCATTTCAACACACAACATAAGATCATCAAGAAGGGAACATTTCCTAAACGTCTCGTAGCCTCTTCCATCGCCATAAGTGTGGGCGCTTTACACCCACGACAAAGACTACACTTAACACGGCTTTTGGACACCTAGAACACTTCAAACCTATTTCTCTGATACCATGTTTGTCGACCCGAACATAGACCAGAATTGCAACACGGGACAAGGTTACCGAAGGATCTAAGTCGACCCATGGCATGAACATTCAACTAACTTAATCAATAAAAGCGAGAAGATTCCACATACATAATATAGTGACTCATATTCAGTACCGTAGGAATTGGGTTCAAGCTTTGCCCAGCCCTGCTCATCAATGGACTCCTAACGTATGCGAAGGAGTGCGGTTCATTCGAAGTCTAAACATGGCATAAGATCTTAAAAGTACATCACATGCATTTAAAGAAAAATATACACTAGAATTAAAACCCTTATCAGCGATGAGTTGATGGGAAAAGACTAACTCTTTGAAACTGACGTGAAATACACCAACATATTTGGATCAAGAGGGGCCCTCGACGGATGAGGACTCACCAAAAAGACTGATGCTACTCGAGAAGGTTAGCTAGGGTCGAGGCTGAAACTAAGTATCGGAGCATGTATCATGAAATGATATAAGATAGAGTATGCAGTCAGTATGTAATGTATCAAGTATGCAAGTTAAGTAAAACGGATATTTAAAATACATAAAAGTGCGTGAGAGTAGGACAACATGATCATAACATAAATACCATAATGCAACATAAGGCTCAAGGTTTTAAAAATATTGGTAGATCATTCATAATCATACTCATGAGAGGAAAAAAACTTTATTAAACATGACTTGGGCAAAGTATATAATCATAATCATACATAAATCATGAGACGGTGGGGAGATTCTTATAACCGACATACTCTACTTGAGCACACATGGAGCCCGACCTATAAACCCCTAGTCGGGAGGGTATTCGTGCCTTGCCAAAGGTATAATCGCAAGGGTGTGATATCACTCATGAAGGCCCGTTTAGGTAAAGGGGCAAGTCTTAAGGCGGCCCCATCATGTCCTATGGTGGCATGTCGTTTTGAGATCGGGGCAAAACCACCCAGGCCCCGTACCTACTCAGTGTTAAATACTACTCCCAAAACATATATAGTGCTCATTGAATAATATACATGAAATTCATGGGCTAGTTAAATCATGATAATCATAAGCATGCTTATAAATACATGAACCAGCCATGAAGTTAAAACCGTGAGTCGACCATAATCATAAATCGTAAATCATGAAGTTCATGCATACTTGTAAAAGATGTATATACTTAGTAATCATAAATTCATTGTGAGCATTGGAGTAAATCCATATCATAAATCATAAATCATGATGGTTAAAGAACATGAAAATCAAGGTATAAAATCATAACTCAATTTATCATAGAACATGCATGATTGGGCATAATTTATAGAAATTTAAATCAATAAATCTATGATTTAATTAGTTGTAAAATATTCCTATGATTCATAAAATATGATTTGATACATGAGAGATGTTAACACATAGGCAGAGATCATTATGATTTCATAAGAATTTAAGGATGAAACCCCATAAGATTTTCAAATAGAATTTCATGAATTAGGAGGGTGGGCAGGAGTGTGAATGATAGATTGCCACTCATAACGCTATATACCTGAGAGACTTGGATTCTATCACTCCCTTACTTGCACAAGATGAATTGGAGAACAATTTTGATGAAGAACCTTGGGGTTTATGGCAGTCACCCTCTACACTCTTGAACTTTACTTAAATGAGTTTTAAATAGGCAAGAATGACTTAACCTATCTAAATACACACTGAAAGTAGCTTAAAAATGACATAGTATAGGAACCTAGAGCTTAGGAATAATGATAATACCTTTAATAAATTTGAAGTTAAAAGCGTCGTCCAGTCCCAATAAAGGGAGGCGGACGTCATCGTCAACGGATCGCAGTCGTTACCTGCTTTGTCACTTAAATGTGCACTATCCATTTATCCTCAATGTAGTCCCCCCACAAAGGACCTAATAGATCGTGGTTGGTGACCATAGGTCATGGTCACCTCTCATGGTCTCCCTTTGCCCGAAGCCAATATCCCTCGACCATTCTTGACCATAACCATCCCAACAGGTGTGGTGCACGGCCACGAATCGTGGGGTCCAATCATGGAGTACATTGCCACTCAAACTTCTCCTTTCAATTTACCATGGCCACGAGATGACTCCAACAATTCATGGGGTTTGAACACTACTCGTGATCATGCAGAGTGGTCTCTTGAAACACAAATTCTAAATTAAGCCCAGAAGTACTCACCGAGTCACCCAATTGGCGTGTGGTCACCTCCACGTGTCACAGAACAGCTCGTTCTTTTACTTGGTGCAGATTTTCATTTTCTCCACTTAAACTTTTGGGTTTGATCTTAGGGTTTTGGGGGCATTACAAACTCCATCGAACCAGGCCAATTTCAAGGAAATAACACCGTAGATAAGTTCTTCATAGGCCTAGGAATCACTACCTAAGAAGAATTGACGTTTAGAGGTGATTTGTTAGTGTAATTTGGCTTCACTTTAGGAAAACCCTCATCCAAAATCATCTCTCCAAAGCTCTCTATTTTGGGAAATGTTTTAATGACCAAGTGCCACACTTTAAAACACATTTTATAGGGAGGGCGAAAGAGGGGGTTCCATGGCCACATTGCTCAACGCACCAGTATGCGGGCATGGTGCGCCAATCCTTACCTTTAGGGGCGGGGAGTGGGGAGGGGCTTGGTGCACCGTGACTCTAGTTCCTTGATCGATCGCTTTGTAACATGCTCGCATGACCTCTTTTGAGCCTTCTCCCACACGTTTCATGCTCCATTACACTCACCATAAGAACACGCACAATACGTAGTCAATGATAACTTACCTTTAATGTATTACTAGATATGTGTAACACCTTTACTAAGGATTTTTTTCCACAAGGGTTTTTTCTAGTAAAGTTTTAACTTGGAAACACATTATCTATTAATGGACATCCAAGAGAAGTGTTTTAAAATATATATATGTCTATTTATATATATACTTTATCCATTTTATTTTACTTGAAGAGTAAGAACTAGTAAAGCCACTAGTTACAAATAGGGGTGGATGTTCGATTTAATAAAATTTGATTTTTATTTTCGATGTTCGATTCTTGTGGTGGGTGCCGAATACGGTCAATTAATTCGGTTCAATTTGATTTTAAATTCAATTTGATTTTGGTTTGGTGTTTGAGCATGATTGATGGGCTTTTTTCTTGTAAAATGAGCTACTTTTAAATAAAAAATGGACTATTTTATGTTTTCTAATTTAAAATAGAAGCTATTTTTAATTATTTTGGAACATATTGTTATTAATATCAATTTATAAGAGTGGTACCTAAATTCATTATATCATTTCCCTATAATACCTCAGAAGTGCTTAAGACTCGAATCAGGGGATTTGGGAATGAGATCGGTAGAAAAGGATTGGGAAAATATTACGGGATAACCCGTTGTACCCGGTCTTAGGAAGCTCCTACAGACCATTGGTCCCTTTGTCATGAGTGAAGGTTTGGTCGGCAAGTCCCGGGGAACAACGAGGCTATGGAACAACGGTTGGTCGATTAACGAGTCGTAGGTTGGGGTTGTTGTCACCGAGGTACAAGGGTTGGATGGTACAATTCGTAGTATGACTTTTAAGAAACAATGAGTCATGGTATGTGCGTGGGAAGGAGAAGAAAAATTCCCCAATCGATGCTTGGATGGAACCTATGACTCATTGGATGAAGGTATGAGTCGTGGGTGACTCGTGGGAAGTCAAGATGTAGGTTCCATCAGAGAGCGGCAATGGGAGGCGATAGCGGGTCTTCTTTTTGGGTAACAACCCATTCTGTTGAGTCATGGTATCGGGACTTGAGGAAATTAGGAGTGATGGAGAATTAATGGGCGGATACCATGAGTCGCGGTATCGAAGGACGACTGTGGTATCAACTATTGTCATAGCGGCGTAAAAGTTTTAGACTTTTCATTAAGTATTTTAGATCTAAGCCCAAAGGTCCAAAACTGCATTGTTTTAAGCTCAGTTAGTAGGTATTTAAGAGTGTTAAACCTATCCTAAGTCTTACCATTCCATGCATGCAAATTAAAGTTCTTCCTTAGAGATCAAGCTTGAATAATTCCCCAATTTTTCTCCAATTTCCTTTAGGCTTTCAGCGAGGAAGTGTAAATCAGATTTACCCAGTTATGAGGTTATGAATGAGTTCCTTTCCTTTCTCATACTCAAATTCTTTTCAAATTCATGGAGATTCAATTCTAGAGTCAAGTTTCATGATCTTATAGGTTTATTCAATTCTTGTGAAATTCTCTGATCTATCTATGATTAAGTTCTTTCATGTACAGATAATATTTTATGATCATATGGGAAGATTTTTATACCTATTTTGATTATTAATTCATAGTTTCAAATATTAATTAAATTTTTCCCAATTATGTAAGTTTCATGAAATGTCAAGTTATAATTCTATTATGCTTTTGATCTTACTAAATTACAAATTATGATTTATGATTCATGTTATAATTTCTCTTCAGTACTCTTCATGGATTTTGAATATAAAGTATATAAATGGTTCACAAGTATGCATGGTTTTCATGATTTATGGATTTATGAATTTTGGCCAATTCATGGGCCCATATTCATGGATAATCATGTATTTCAAGTGGGATCCATCATGTTATTATTTTATTGTCAATGAACTTCGTAGATGATTTCCGCAGGTTACTATCTGAGCCCTCACGAGTATGTTTTTGCGAGCGTGTCTAGCACCGAGTAGACCCGGCGTTTTAGGTAAACCACTGTGGTCTCAAAACTACATGCCAACATAGGTATATATATATATATTGGATCACTTGTGATATCACCGTACTACCTGCGTCCCATTAGCTTATTAGTCATGTGAAGCCTTTTCCAGACATTATGTGGAAATTAGCTTGTCATTGTTGACTCTGCTTTAGATTGTGTATGCAGACTTCCTTAGCATGTTTTATTTTATCATGTTCCGCTTGTTGTATCCAATTAGCTTCTATGTTCATTCCATGGGTCGACTTGGAGTCTCTCAGGGTTCCTTGTCTCGTATCTCCATCGGGGCCTATGCGCGGGTCGTGACAAAGGTTGGTATCCGAGCATAAGGTTTTGAAGTGTTCTAGTGTGTCGGAAAGCCACGTTAAGTTGAGTATTTTTCAGGAGTTTTGAAGCACGCAAAACTTATGATGATGAGGCTAGAAACATTGAGGAAAATTTCCTTCTTACATGATGCATGTCGTGTGATGAAATGTCTCTCTATCCTTCTAAATGGAAATTGCTATACGCATTTGAAGAATCATACCTCTCAACAAGTTAATGGCGAGGAAAGGCAGAAATGGAAATGGCCATGAGAATGGCAATAGGGATAGGCACCGGCGAGGCCCGCGACCCTAGGATCATGTGCCGTAGGTGGCCCGTGCGAGTTCTGGTACGCCATCCGAGATGTTAGCTCAAGCTTTGGTACCTAAGCCAACCAACGAGGTTGTAGCACATGTACCCTAGAATG
Organism: Datura stramonium; assembly: GCA_018107945.1. NCBI lineage: Eukaryota > Viridiplantae > Streptophyta > Magnoliopsida > Solanales > Solanaceae > Datura > Datura stramonium. The sequence goes on from JACEIK010001868.1 coordinate 204,639, forward strand.
GGAATGCGGCAACGGCGAGAGTGAGAGATTTTCTTAGGATGAACCCTCACAGGTTTCGTATCAAGGTGGGTGAGGATGCACGCAGGTTTATGAATGAAATTTTGAAGATCCCACCCAAATCATGGGGTGAAAGGGGAGGAGTGCGCAGACTTAGCCTCGGCCTCGATTGAAAGGGGTTACGCATGTCTGGTTTTGACAATGGAAGGATGGTAGGGCAGTTGGAGCAAGCCCCCTTGGTTGGGAGAAGTTCCATCTTCGTGTTTTTGGATCGATTCCTTTCTCGAGATGAGGGAAATGGGCATTAATTTGTGAACTTGGGCGAACAACATGATAGTCCCGAGGAATATGCTTTGGAGTTCTTTCATTTGTCCAAATATGCACTAGAGTTGTTGGCTGATCAATGAGCTCAGGTGAGCAGGTTTGTGCACAGGTAGCGGACTACGGTCAAGGATTATCAGGAGCTGCAATCGCCGTTAGGACATTTACTTTACTCAGTTGATTTTTATGCCCACCCAGGATGGGCGGTGCATCGACGGGAGAGAGGCCAAGAGGCTAGCATAAACATTTATGGGTTCTCCCGGCAAAGATCGGGAGGCGGACATTGCAGAGTAGTCTCATCCAGAGGTCATTAGCTCCATCGCCATCGTCGGCCAATGCTCTCCACGTCTAGTCCAATGGTGATCGAGAGGAGCGGAGCACTAGATTCGAAGGGACGAGTAGCATGCGAGTAGAGCGCACCTTTCCCGCTGGGGAACATGGCAAGAATCACATAGGGGTTAGATATCTATTTTGGTGTGTGGTAGGACCTAGGCACCCAGGCTCCGGGTGTATCCTTTGGTTAGACGGGATGATGGTAGAGGTCGTGCTTAGGCTACCCGGCTGGTAGCATGTAAGACCCCAAAAATTTCCTAGACTAAACTTAGACATTGCATGAAAAACCAATGGAAAACCCGAGGAAAATTTTTCTCGAAAGGCGAGACAATGAGTCATTGTGAGTAGTAATGACCTATTATCTAGGTCGTGGTCAACCACTGTCGGATGTTCTTCGGGAACAGCGGGGCATGTAACGACCCGTTGTGAGGAGTAAGAGTCATCCTATCACTCATTTTATTCCCATTCGGAAGTCAGTTATGCCCGTTCGAACCCATGAGCCAAACGACGAGTCGTTTGTTTGATGTAATGACTCGTGAGGTGACTCCATAGTTGGAAATCCCGAGGATATTGAAAATTTCCTTCATTAAAAATGAGGCAATGACGATGATTGTAGCAGTAATTAGTCATTGTTTCCATCCATGGCAACAAGTCGAAATTCTTTAGATTTTCGAGTGGAGACGACTAGTCAATATAATAACCGATTAGTTCTACTAACGAGTCGTGTCTCCTGTTGGTAAGGTTCCCGAGGTTTTCTGCCGAGTGAAAATGGGAAGCACCCGACGCCGGTTTATTCATCCAACGAGTCGTAGTCCCATCACATTGCCAATTTCCGGTGAGCCAAATTCTAGGCCCCGGAGACCCAGCAGTGGTCCTAACGATTCATGGTATCCAGCTGGCGGCTCGTTGTCGATGCAGTGGTCCACACAGGCGAGTTTCCATATTTTTCTTTCAAAGGGAATTTTTATAACTTCCCATTTCTTAATCCTAAATTACATCATTGTAGGTTATATTCGGGGATTTAAAGGGTAATAGACATTCACTCTTCATTCCTCTCTTTCCTTCAAAAGTCGAACGTAGAACTTAGTACGAAAGCATAGAGCGGAAGCGAAGGTTCGATTTTCTTCTCGAGATCTTCTCAAGGGTTTTGTCAGGTTTTCATCCCAGGTATGTGAGAATTTTATCAAGAGAATTATCCTTTCCTTATGTCAAAATCCTATTTAAATTTTCTTATCGATTGTCATGACCCAAACGTAAATAGGATCGTAACACGGGACAAGAGGTCTATGAGAGACTCCAAGTCGACCCATGGAATGAACATTCATCTAACTTCCACTTATCGCTTAGGCGAATACTGAACATATGATATAGAAGCATAACATAACATAACATAGCATGATAAGCTGGAACGTACTAAAATACATAGCAATTGAGTACTACAATTAGTCTAAGAAAGCCTCTATCATATCGAGATGGGTTGATGGGACAATACTCCAACTAACTCACTAAGTCTAAACAAAGAACATCAAAGTCGAACTTATGGCCTCGGGACATGAGGACTCACCAAAATGGTTGATAGCTAACTCTGAATGGACTGCGCGGGATGAGCACGAGTCGGGTCTGTATCATGAAATGATACAACATAGAAAGTATCTGCGGTCAGTACGTGAAGTATGCAGAGTATGCAAAAGGTAATTAAATGGACATTTAAAATATATAAAAAACTCGTAAATTATTTTAAGAGCAGGAAAACATTCTCATAACATAAATATTGTAATATAACATAAGGAATCAAGTTTTCAAAATATTCGTAATACAATGTTACTCATGATCATAAGAAACTTTGCCGAAGCAGCATGGCTTGGTAGAAATACCTAATCATAAACATGCGTAAATCATGAGAGCAAGTGGGGAGATTCTCTTAACCGACATACCCCATTTGAGCACACATGAAGCCCGACTTGTAGAAGCCTAGTCGGGATGGTGTTGATACCTTTCAAGGAGTAGAACCATGAAAGTGTGATATCACCATGAAAAGGGCCAATTGGGCGGGGACATTCACAAGGAGGTCCAAACATACCGTGACATGTAGTTTTGAGATCGAGGCAGACCCTAGGACCTGAACCTACTCGGTGTTTGATACTACTCTCAAAAAATATATAGTGCTCATGGTATGATATGCATGAATTAATGGGCTAGTTTAATCATGATAATCATAAACATAGTGATACATACGTGAACTAGCCATTACATAAGATTAGTGTGTCGGCCAAAACATAATTCATAAATCATACTAGGGTTCATGCATACTCGTAGATCATACATATAACATGAAATAATCAAATCATGATGATAATTGAATAAATCAAATTTCCAAATCATAAATCATGATGTATTTGTAAATATCAACAATTGAAGAGTAGTCCTTAAATCGATTCATCATAAATCTTACATAATTAGGCTAAATTTAGTAGAAATCGCAATTAATAATTTTATAATCAAAATAGTTGAAAAAACTGATCAAAATCTATAAAATATTATGTAAATCACAAATCCATGACCATTAGCAAATCATTAGATTTCCACCATTGAATTAGCAGAAAACCTTGTAAGATTTTTGATAGATTTTCATAAATTAATAGAGAATGGGATTGGGTGTGAACATAATCACCCATTCTTTACCCTACATACCTGGGTTGATGATCCCTTGACTTTCCTTGAAGATTCCAAGATGATTTGAAGAGGTTGAAGAAGAATCCTAGCTCCTTTCTTGAGAGAAAATCCAACTATTGATCTTTTTCCGAGGGTGAGGATTTAGGCAAGGTTAATCCCTTTAATCTGAACTTAAGGAAGCCCAAAATGATGTCATTTAGGAGTTAGAAGCATAGGAGTCGTCATTTAGGAGTTAGAAGCATAGGAGTTTACCAAATACCCCAAAGTGCCAAAAATGGACTTAGAGCGCTTGGTTGATGACCCGGCGGGGCGGTCGTTGGTTGCTACAATGGCACATTTTGAAGTTCGTTGTTACCTGTTGTTGCTTCACTAAACTCCTCATAACTTTTTACTCGAACTCAGATTGATGCAAGGTTGGATGAGTTAGAGAGATATGGCGGCGATTTGAGGTCTTGAATCAACGAAAACATTTTGTAAAATGGGAGATATAGTCATTTGATGGTGACCACACAATAAAAACTTATACGAACACTCAATTGGTAAGGGTTCTCAAATCAAGTTTGTGCTAGGGTGCTTGCTGACCATAATTTGCATGTAATGCACTTTTTATACTTAGAAATTGATCTTAAAACCTTTCTTCCATAAATTTACCGGCTCGGTCTATACATATACCTAGAATGGTTCGAACTTGGCAGATATTTTCAATAAACTAGAAGAACCAACGACCCATCAATGGGTCGTGGTAAGCTTTCTTGGACCGTTGGTCTTTACGTTGTTTTCTCCCATTCTTCCTTCAAAATTCTCTTAATCTACTTCAACTACTAGAAATAATGATCGGTTCGATCAAGCCCTGGAATCATACAATCCCCTCGCTGGTTCTAGGAAAATTTCTGACAACTTTCTAGTAGTGAAACAACAAGCACTTCCAACGACCTGTTGGACCTTACGCTGAGCCATCTTGAGGTTCGTTGTTTGGTCCCGACATTGTTTTATTTATTGTTTCTGTTGTAAGCCTGCGGTATGACCTAGGGAACATTTGGGGTGCATTATCTCCCTGTAGGAAAATTCGTCCTTGAATGTAGATCAAGAATCTTGAAAGGCTAAGGAAGGAAATATAATCTCAAAAACTAAACAATTGAATCTGAAAACTTATGGAGTGAATGACTCTGATTGAGATTACTGACTAAAGCGAATTCATGAAGCATACGTGCATGCTAAGACATTAAAGAGGCCGAGAGACATGAACATGACATGAAACTGAATAGAGCATTAAGGAGGACAACGATACCTCAGCCTAGAATTGAAATTTTGGAAGAAGAAAGATACGGGTTCTCATCCATTCTATCTGCTTAGCCTCCCACGTAGCTCGGCTGATAAAATGATTTCTCCACGGGAGCCTTCAGAGGCTACTCCGCTTATTTCTCGCTTATGAACACGATGATCAAGGACCTCGACTGATACCTCCTCCTGGGTAAGGCTCTGTCCCTTCGCAATATCCTCTACCGGAATCACTAAAGATGGACCTCCAGGTGCATACTCTTCAACAAGGACACATGAAATACCAAATGCATCGAAGCTAACTTTGTTGGTAGCTCGAACTCATAGGCCACTATTCCAACATGTCTCACTATCCTATATGGCCCAACATACTAGGGACTAAGATTTCCCTTCCTTTCGATCACCAAAGAATCAAGAAATCTCTACTTGCCTCAAGCAAGCTCAAAGCATCAAATTACGAATTTGCTCTCCCATAACCTTTTTGATTGATCAAAATCTAGTCAAATACGTATTCTACATAAAAATGAAAGTCAAATACGTATTCTACATAAAAATGAAATCATGGACACCCATATTGATATAATTCTATCCCGGCCCAAAAAGTCAATCCAAAAGTCAGCCCCGAGCCTGTAAGGGCAAAAATGGAATTTTATTTGAAAATCATATTACCCATAATGTATAGAATTCGAATATGAAATTTCATCCAAAACAGAGCTCAAGTCCATTTTGAATTATTCAAAATATACTCTCTTAACTCTAGACCCAAGATCCTCGATTTTCCTCTAATAAATTCCCGAATGCAAATGAAAACCTACCGATGAAATCATGGAGAAATACCAAATTAAGGTTTAGATACATATCCCCTTGTTAAATAGAGAAGAATGCCGCAAAAATCACTCAATTCAAGGCTCTAGAACTCCAAATATAGTTAAAATACAAAATAAACACAGTCTGTGCAAAAATACACTGTTTAGGTATTTAGATAGGGTTGCACCAGCAACTTTAATTTTTACTAAAATGGTCATAACTTCATCATACAAACTCGAAATGCGACGATTCCTTTTCCTATAGTACCCAAATAATTATAAGGATCTACTCGTTCAATTGAAACTCCATTTGATGCTCGTTCGCCCAGTCAGATGTCATTTTTGCTCGTTCAAGAATTATTTCATCTTTTGTAATAAAACCCGATCTTGACCTATCGAAAATGCATCAAAATTTTAAGATAACTCCTATAATTCATACTAAGAATTTAAAAAGCCTCAAAATAATTTTTTGATCTCAAAAACTAAAAATGAACCTCTGAGTTATCACATTTTATGCTTAAAATCATGCTAAACACACAAAAGATCTAAATCCACCAGAAACTCATTCCAAATCCTCCGGTCACAAACCAAACATGAAATTTAATCATAAAACACATTTTGGACCTATTGAAATTATCAAATCACCGATATGAGGTCGTTTTGATAGAAAGTTGACCGTGGTCAAACTTAGCTTCCTCAAAGCTCATAAATCCAATCAAAGATTCCATTCATTCCCAAACACCTCGGGATCCATGCAAACTACCCAACTAAGTCATAAATCACCATCCGGAACTAACAAAACTTTCAGAACCCAAATTCGAGCTCGTTAACCTAAAATGTTGACTTTGTTCAATACTCTCAAAATTCAAACCTTCCAAAAACTGAAAATATTATCCAATCTTCATTGGATCATCTTAGAAATTATGTCATCTATCCCCGCAATTTATAAATAGAAAAATAAAGATACGAAAAGGTTCAAACTGGGGAAACGGGTCAAAATTCACAAAATGACCATGTGGGTTGTTACACTTCAAGGCTTGGCTGATAACTATGCTTCCTGAAGTTCTACATACCGATACTTATGGCAGGGATAGGGAGTTATCCTTAATGTACACACTTTAACCATCACTTCCATCATGGGGGAATATTCATAGGGCTTACATTAAGGAAATTATGAGCATGAATCATTCAAGAAATCTAAGTTGGGCATATACTTGATATAACATGATCTTATGAGCTGATAAGGAGAATCATAAGGACTGAGTCCATAGAGCTGAACATGCTGAGAGACATGATTTTACATACATAACAAGGGACATGAGATGAAGCTGAAATTTATGGAATCATGGAAAAAGTCTTGAATCACCATCTGAAGTAGTTGCTTCTCATTTTATGAATTTGAGTAGGAATACACGTATGGAGTACTTGGAATTTCGACATGGGCATAACATGTTCACATATGACATGAGTAGAGTATCACATAGACTGAAGTACGAAAGGACACCTGAATAAGTGTGGATCGATCTCCCATAGTTACTGATCCTAGACCTTCACAATTGAAACTCAAGGCTTGACCTGGTCCTTCACTTTATGATCTCCCCCTTAACATAAAAGTCATCATTCTGAGGTTTGGTCCCCTTCTCAAGGCTAGAAAAAAATCACTATCTCTTGACTTCCCATTTGCCTCTATGCCTATCACGGAAGGATTCATACTTCTCCATCCGTACTCCCCCACTCTTTTGGTTCCTTACTTAAAGTTCACGAATTCTTCTACCTTAACTTTTCTTAACTCCTATAGGGAGAAATGACTTGAGAGCGTCTCTTATTCCACTGACTGTAGTTATTCTTTAGAGTTTGAATACACCAGTTAGAAGGATAGAAAGATATTTCATTGCACGATATAGATCATGAAAGAAGGAAACATTTCCTAAACATCTCAGAGGCTCTTCTTCATAAGTGTGGCGCGCTTCACACCCATGAAAAGAATTTACTAAATGCGGCTTTCAGACACCCTAGGACACTTCAAACCTATTGCTTTGATACCAAGTTTTTCACGACCCCGAATGTAGACACGGATCGTAACACGGGACAAGGAGTCCCGAGAGATTCAAATTTTACCCATGGCATGAACATTCATCTAACTTCTTATCACTTAGAACGGAATACTGAACATACGATATAACGAAAACATAACGTAACATAACATAACATGATAAGCATAATGTACTAAAATAAATAACAGCTGAGTACTACAATTAGTCTAAAAGCCTCTATCATATCAAATGGAATGATGGGACAACATCCCCAAATAACCCGGCAAAACTAAAACAAAAGAACATCAAGGTCTGAAAATATGGCCCTCGGAACATAAGGACTCACAAAAAGGGCTTATAACTAACTCTGAATGGACTACTGACGGGGATGAGCCTGAGAGCCGGGTCCAGTATCATAAAATGATACAACATAGAAAGTATGCGGTCAATAAGTGGAATGTGCCGAGTGTGAAAGGTAAGTAAAACTAACATTTGAAATATATAAAAACTCATAAATGATCATAAGAGTAGAACAACATGCTCATAACATAAACATCGTAATATAACATACGACTCAATATTTTCAAAACATTCATAATACAATCGTACTAATGATCATCAGAGAAAAAATTTACATAACATGACTTGAGCCGAAATACATAATCATAAACATGCATAAATCATGAGGAACAATGGGAGATTCTCTTAACCGACATACCCCATATGAGCATACATGAAACCCGACTTGTGACCCTAGTCGAGAGGGTGTTCGTACCTTGCCAAGGGTAGAACCATGAAAGTGTGACATCACCATGAAAAGGGCCAATATAGTTGGGGACATTCACAAAATAGGTCCCAACATACCTACGGTGGCACGTAGTTTATGAGATCCGTGGCAGAACCTAGGCCTCCAACCTACTCGGTGTTCGATACTAATCCCAAAACATATATAGTGCTCATGGTATAATATGCATGAATTCATGGGATTGTTAAATCATGATAATCATAAACATAGTTGTACATACGAGAAGTAGCCATGACATAAGGCCCGTGAGTGGGCCAAAACATAATTCATAAATCATATGGTTCATGCATACTTGTAGATCATACATATAACTTGTAAATCATCAAATCATGATAGGTAATTGAATAAATCCATATTTCAAATCATAAATCATGTTGGGTTTATAAATATCAACAATTGAAGAGTAAATCATAAATTGATTCATCATAGATCTTACATAATTAGGCTACATTTAGTAGAAATCAAAATCAATAATTTTATAATCAAAATAGTTGTAAAACCTTATCAAAATCCATAAAATATGATGCAAGTCACAAATCACAATAACTCATTAGCAAATCATTATATTTTCATGAAATTGAATTCAAAACCCCATGAGATTTTTATTAGATTTTTCATAAATTAATAGAGAATGGGAATGGGTGTTAACAGAAACACCCATTTGTAACCCTACATACCTGGATTGATGATCCCTTGACTTTCCTTGAAGAGTCCAAGAAGATTTGAATAGGTTGAAGAAGAATCCTAGCTCCTTTCTTGAGAGAAAATCCAACTATTGATCTTTTGGAGAGGGTGAGGTTCTAGGCTTGGTTAATCCCTTTAATCTGACCTTAAGGAAGCCTAAAATGACATTATTTAGGAGTTAGAGGCATATGAGTTTACCAAAATACCCCCAAACTGGCAAAAAAGGACCTGGAACTGGCAGTTCCAACGACCAATAGGACGGGTCATTGGTTGCTACAATGACCCGTTCTGAGGTTCGTTGTTACCTGTTGTTGCTTCACTAAACTACTCATAACATTTTACTCCGAACTCCGATTGATGCAATGTTAGATGCGTTGGAAATAAGACATCAAGGGCTTCAATATAAGGTCTGCATCATCAAAAAACCTTTTTTAAAATGGGAGCTATGGTCATTTAAAGTTGACCATTATGAGAACTTATACGAACACTCAATTGGTAAAGGGGCTCTCAACTCAACATTGATCTTAACACCTTGCTTCCTTAAATTCACCAGCTCGGGTCTATCCGTATACCTAGAACAGTTATGAACTTAGCCTGAGATTTTCAACAAACTAGCAGAACCAATGACCTATACAACGGGCCGTGGTAACAAACAACGGACCATTGGTCCGTCCGTTATTTTCCCCCATTCTTCCTTCAAAATTCTCTTAATCTGCTTTAATGACCACAAATAATGATTGGTTCAATCAAGCCACGGTCCATATAATCCCCTCGTGGGTTCTAGGAAAATTTCTGACAACTTTCTGGTAATGAAACAATAAACACTTCCAACAACCTGTTGGACCCTACGACGAACCGTACTGATGTTTGTTGTTTGGTTCTGGTATTGTTTTCTTGTTGTTTTCTGTTGTAAGCCTCGGGTCTGACCTAGTGAATATTTGGGGTGTTACATCAGTCAGAGGCTCTGAAGTTTCAAAATTTAGAAAATTTTCAGTCAGAATCTGATTCAATTCATGTGGAATGTTGTTCGTATTGCTAGCTTTTATAATACCATTACTTAGAGATCATGTTTATACTTACTTCCCATAAATAGTTTTTCGCCCATGTTTTTTAATACTGAAATTAGGGTCATGCATAATTGTATAAACGTAATGTTTCTTGACTCCATCAGTGATGGAAATTCCATGCTATTATCATTAGTTAAATGCTTCGTCAGTTGTTCTATCTCAATTTCAGTCATGATGCTAATATCTTCAGTATCTTTCAGTAATGTCAGCTGATCAGGTTGATTATAATCAGTTCTTGAGGCGTTTGTAATGCCTCGCGGTTATCAGTTATCAGTTATCAATTTGTTCATTAGATGGTTCCGATGCTTCCAAATAAGCAACTCTGACCAGTCTTAGAACACCAGTAAGTATTCGATCGGATAAGACTCTTAGGTTACTTCCAGATAACTGTCCCTGACTTAGTCTTGCGCCCTAGCTTCGAGCTATCAGCTTAGGAAACCAGTTTAGGATTTATCCTATGGGAGTAATGCTTAGCACCGAGTGGACTGGGGGTTTCAGCACACCTAGGTTCCCAAAACTACTTTTCCACCGTAGGTTACTTGGCCCATCAGGTCCTAGATTTTCGATCACCGGTGATCATGTCTTTATACCCTGGGAAGGTATATTGGGTCCTATCGATGGGGCGTATACATCAAACTCCAAGTTTAGCTCACGTGGTTATATGTCGGTTATAGACTCTCCCACTAGTTAGTACAGTCTCAGTTCAGTTCAGTTTAGCTCAGCTCAATATTTCAGATCCAGGACATGTCTATGACCATCAGCCAGGGTCATTATTGACCATATCAATTATATTTTAGTTGTATCAATTTCCAGTATTTCTTTCCAGTATTTTAGTTGGTCATTTCGTGTCTTTTCAGTTCAATTACTTGTTCTTTCATGCTTATTATATCTCTCATTTACTCAGCATATTCAAAGTACTGACGCATACCTTTTATGCTCTATCGTATCATGATACAAGCGCAGGTTCTCAGTTCCATCATCGTTAGTAGTTCCCTTAGACAATATCAACAACAGCATTTGGTGAGTCCTCATCTTTCAAGGACGATATTTATTTTCAGTTAGTTATTTTTAGTTAGACTTTAGAGTTAGCTGGGGGTTTGTCCCAACAAAAATCATCATTGAGTAGATGGCTTTTAGACATAGACACAGATAATCAGTATTTTTTTAGATGTATTGACTCTTTTTAAATCAGTTTTTCCTAAAAGGTTTTACTTATTTAAAGCTTCCGCTTATGTTTATTCAGTTACCAGTGTAATGATAGACCATGGGTTAGCTTGGGGTCACTTATGGCACCAAGTACCATGTCTCGTCCATGGTATATATTCGAGTCATGATAAACATGGTATCAGAGCACTAGGTTTAGAGTATCCTAGGATGTCTGAAAGTCACGTCAAGTAGAGTCCTTCTCATGGGTGTGAAACGTGCCACACTTATGACGACGAGGCTACAAGACGTTATTAGGAAAACTCCCTTTTGTCCATACTTATTACCGTGCGATGAAGTTCAAATACATAAATGTTCTCCTACCTCGTGCTCTATTTTGTTTCATTGAAACTATGCCTCCAAGATGAGGAAATGGAAGAAGGGTTAGCAACGCTAACCGACCTACCCCACCAGCTCCAACAGCCCCTCAAGATGATCAAGTGTCCTCAGCAGAATTCTGAGTAGTAATCCAACTGCTGGCTCAAACAGCGACTAATCAAATAAACCAGCAGGTCATTTCGGTGAACAAAAATGGGTCCGCGACAGCTGCTAGGGTTTGGGATTTCACCCGAATGAACCCTCCAACTTTTCATGGATCCGAGGTAGGATAGGACCCGCATGAGTTTGTAGATAAGGTGCGGATCACTGGGATTATGGGTGTTAGCTCCACAGAGAGTGCTGATCTGGCTGCCTACCAGTTGAAAGGGGTGGCTAAAATTTGGTATGATTAGTGGAAGGAAGGGAGACCAGCGGGAGCAAAGCCGATAGAGTAGGAAAAGTTCACCACAACATTCCTAGACAAATTCTTCCCCCGAGAGTTGAGGGAGGCTAAGGTCGCAGAGTTCATGAACTTAAAGTTGGGTAATAGGACCGTGGAGGAATATGCATTGAAGTTCACTCGGTTGTCAAGGTATGCTCCATAGGTCGAGCCAAGGGCTCGCATGCTTAAGTTGGTCAATGGACTATCAAACCTGGTACTTAAGAAGTGCAGGACCGCGATGCTCATAAAGGATATTGGCCTCTCCAGCCTCAACATTCATGCTCAACAGATTGAGGCAGAAAAGTGGAAAGATATGGAGTAGGAGAACAAGCGGGCTAGAATTTGTCAATCAAATTATGGCTACCAGAGGTCCGGGGCCAAGTATCCACCTACAGCAGCAGCAGTAGAGGGCTCTAGGATGGAAGC
>JACEIK010001868.1:235568-247611 GCA_018107945.1 Datura stramonium
TCAAATATTTTCAAATATTATGAACCAACTTTATTCTCTCAAATGTCTATATTTTTTATTTAAGCTTCCGTTGTATATATTTATATGTTACTCAGAATGCCAGTGTATGATACACCAGGCATTGACTTGGTGTTACTTGTGACTCAAAGTACCATGTCTCGTCCAAGGAGTAAATTTGAGGTGTGACAAACTTTGTATCAGAGCACTAGGTTTAGAGTATCCTCGGATGTCTGAAAGCCTCATCGAGTAGAGTCCTCTTCATGGGTGTCAAGTGTGTCACACTTATGAAGGGGAGACTACGAGATGTTATTAGCAAAATTCCCTTTATTTCATACTCCTTATCGTGCGTTGAAATTCAGTTTCACAATCATCCTCCTAACTCATGCTCTGTTTCATTCAGTGAATCATGCCTCTACGACATGGTAACCGAAAAAGGGTTGGTAACGCTCGCCGTCCTGCCCCACCAGCCCCGGCAGCCCCTCAGGATGAATTAGTGTCTATCGCAGAATTCAGGACGGCCATTCAACTGCTCGCTCAAACTGTTACCAACCAGGTGAACCAGAAGGAGGTTCCAATCAACAACAATGGTTCCTCAGTAGTTGTGTTTAAGGTGGGAGAGGACCCATAAGGATTTGTGGAAGAGATTAAAAATATCACCTGAATTATGGGTGTCCGTCCCCCAGAAAGTGTTGACTTGGCTACCTACTAGCTAAAAGGGGTAGCCCAACTCTAGTATGAGCAGTGAATGGAGGGGAGGCCAGCGGAGGAAAGACCGGTGGAATGGGAGGAGTTCACTATAGCCTTCCTGGACAGATTCTTACCTCGGGAGCCCGGGGAGGCAAAAGTAGCGGAGTTCATGAATTTGAGACAGGGAAACCAGATAGTAGAAGAGTATGCTCTAGAGTTCACCAGGTTGTCCAAATATGCTTCAGAGATGGTGGCCGAGCCAAGGGATCGCACGCTGAAGTTTGTTAATGCGGTGTTGAACCCGGTCCTCAAAGTGTGCAGGACAGAAATGCTGATTAAGGATATCGACCTCTCTAGTCTGATTGTGTATGCCTAATAGATTGAGGCACAAAAACTGAGGGAAATGGAGAGAAAGAACAAGCGGGCAAGGACTGCCCAATAAGACTTTGGCAACCAGAGGTCTAGTGGTTGCAGCCACTCACAAAAGCAGCAGAGGGCTCCAACACCCAGCTCAACCAATGCCTCTACCTTTCAATCCCTCCAGTATCGGAGGGGTGGAGCATCTGGCTCTCAGTCCTAGAGCTACAGTGCCGACAATAGATATCTAGCTTACCCTAAGTGTGGCAAGAATCACCCAGGAGAGTGTTTTTAGGGTCGATAGGGTTGTTTTAGTTCTGGACAGCTTGGTCATCGACTTAAAGAATGCCCATTAGTAGGACGGGTAAGGTCACAATCCACTGCCCTAGTATCTCCAATAGGCCGACCAGCTCAGTAGGCTAATACATCAGGTACGGAGGGCGGTCAACGCCAAAACCATTTTTATGCATTATCATCTCGCCAGGATCAAGAGAACTCACCGGATATGGTCACGGGTATGTTACGCCTTTTCCACCTATATGTATATGCCCTACTAGATCCAGGGGCCACACTATCATTCGTTACTCTATACATAGCTATTCAGTTAATATCAGTCCATAGGTCCTCTTAGAACCATTTTTAGTCTCCACCCCAGTTAGCGAGTCAGTTAGAGCCAGCCAGGTGTATAGAAACTGCCCAATATCATTCTTCAATAAAGTCATTCCAGCTGACCTTGTAGAGTTATATATGGTCGACTTCGACCTAATTCTTATCATGGATTGGTTAGACTCTGGTTTTCCCTCATTCGACTGCAGAACTAGGGTCGTCAGGTTTCAGTTCCCTAGTGAGCCAACTCTAGAATGGACGGGCAGTAGTTCAGCGCCTAAGGGTAGGTTTATTTCCTACCTTAAGGCCAGGAATCTTATATCAAAGGGATGTATTTACTATCTAGTTCGAGTCAATGATTCCAACTTTGAGACCCCAACTATCCAAGCAATCCCAATTGTCAGCAAATTTCCAAATGCGTTCCCTGAAGATCTTCCCTGAGTTCCGCCTAAATAGGAAATCGACTTCGGTATAGACCTTATTCCAGATACTAAGCCCATCTCTCTCCCTCCTTATAGAATGGCTCCGCCTGAACTTAAGAAGTTGAAGGAGGAACTAAAAGATCTTCTTGATAAGGGTTTTATTAGACCCAGCATCTCTCCCTCGGGTGCTCCAGTGTTATTCGTGTGAAAGAAAGACGGTACCCTTAGAATATGCATCGATTACCGTCAGTTGAACAAGTTCACAATAAAGAACAGGTACCCCACACCTAGAATTGATGACCCGTTCGACCAAATTCAGGGAGCCAACTGTTTCTCCAAAATAGATCTCAGGTCAGCGTATCATCAGCTAAGAGTCAGAGAGAGTTAAATTCCAAAAACAGCTTTCAAGACTCGGTATGGTCACTACGAGTTTGTGGTCATGTCCTTCGGACTAACAAATTCCCCTGCAGCCTTTATGGACCTGATGAACTGAGTTTTCAAGAAGTATCTGGATATGTTCATCGTAGTGTTTATTGATGAAATTCTAGTATACTCCACAAATGAGGAAGAGCATGCTAATCACCTAAGGATAGTGCTTCAGTCCCTCAGAGATCGCAGCTATTCACCAAGTTCAGCAAGTGCGAATTTTGGTTGAAGTTTGTGACTTTCCTGGGTCATATTCTCTCGGGTGAGGGTATTCAGGTTTATCCCCAATCGAAATCAAAAGTTTCTTGGGTTTGGTCGGTTATTACCAGCGCTTTATCGAAGGCTTTTCTTCTATAGCATCTCATCTGACTAGGCTAAATCAGAAGAAGGTGAAAATTCTGTGGTCAGATGCGTGTGAGAAGAGTTTCCTGGAGTTAAAAACGCGACTCACTACCGCTCCAGTGTTGACCCCACTAGATGGATCAAATGGGTTTGTAGTATATTGTGATGGTTCCAGAGTTAGACTCGGTTGCGTGCTGATGTAGCGGGGAAAGGTAATAGCCTATGACTCCAGACAGGTCAAAGTTCATGAGAAGAATTACCAAACTCATAACTTGGAGTTGGCAGCGGTGGTGTTTGCATTGAAATTATGGAGACACTATCTGTACGGGGTTCATGTGGATGTTTTCACTAATCACAAGAGCCATTAGTATGTATTCAGTCAGAAGGACCTAAATCTTCATCGGATAAGATGGTTAGAGCTCCTGAAGGATTATGACATGAGTGTGCTATATCACCCGGGAAAAGCCAATGTGGTAGCTAACTCCCTAAGTAGGGTGTCTATGGGTAGCGTGGATCATGTTGAGGAAGGCAAAAAGGAATTAGCGAAGGATATTCACAGACTAGCTTGGTTAGGGGTGCAGTTGGTTGACTCAGCTGAGGGGGAGTGGTGATGCAAAGCGGGTCAGATTCCTCTTTGGTTGTTGAAGTTAAGTCCAAATAGGATGAAGATCCCATTTTACTTAAACTTAAGGAAACGGTTCTCAGGAAAGAGGTTGAGGCTTTCTCCAAAGGAGGAGATGGTGTGCTCTGTTACCAGGGCAGATTGTGCGTATCAGATGTTGGTGACTTGAGACAATAGATATTGGCTGAAGCACACAGCGCGAGATACTCTATACACCCTGGTGCTTCTAAAATTTACCGCGATTTGCAGGATATTTACTGGTGGAACGGCATGAAGAGATACATCACCGAATTCGTAGATAAGTGCCCGCACTGTTAGCAAGTCAAGGTAGAACACCAAAGATCAGGAGGTCTGACCCAAGATATCAACATACCCATGTGGAAGTGGGAAGAAGTGAATATGGAATTTATTATGGGTCTACCTCGAACTCGTTAGCAACATGATTCTATCTAGGTAGTAGTAGACCGGATGACTATGTCAGCACATTTCCTCCCAGTTAAAACTATAGATTCAACTGAGGACTATGCAAGGCTTTATATCCGGGAGTTGGTCAGACTTCATCAGGTTCCATTATCCATTATTTCAGATACAGGTACCTAGTTCACCTCACATTTTTAGAAGTCATTTCAGAATGGACTTGCTACCTAGGTCAAGCTTAGCATAGCTTTTCACCTGCAGGCAGATGGGCAAGCTTAGCGGACTATTCTGACCCTATGAGATATGTGGAGAGCGTGCGCAATCGATTTCAAGGGTAGTTGGGATGACCACTTGTCTCTTATAGAGTTTGCATACAACAATAGCTACCACTCCAGTATGGTAGGAGGGGTAGGTCTCCTATTGGGTGGTTTGAGGTTGGTGAAGCTACTATAATCAGGCCAGACTCAGTTCATGAAGCTATGAGAAGGTACAACTCATCAGGGAAAGATTGAAAATAGCTCAAAGTCATCAGAACTCTTATGCTGATGTGAGGAGAAGAGAATTGGAGTTTGCTGTGGATGGCTGGGTCTATTTGAAAATTTCACCCATGAAAGGGGTGATGAGGTTTGGGAAGAAGGGAAAGCTCAATCAGAGATATGTGGGACCCTACAGAATTCTTAGGCGAATTGGCAGGGTAGCTTATGAGATGGAATTACCTTCAGAATTGGCATCTGTTGCACCCAGTATTCCATGTGTCACTATTAAAGAAGTGCATCTGTGATCTAACTTCAATTGTGCCATTGGAAAGTGTGGGAGTGAAAGATAGTCTTTCATACGAGGAGGTCCCAGTCTAGATCCTTAACCATCAGGTTCGTAAGCTAAGGAACAAAGAGGTAGCTTCAGTCAAGGTCTTATGGAGAAATCAACATATAGAAGGAGCTATGTGGGAAGCCGAAGAAGATATGATGGCTAGATACCCAGACTTGTTCCCTTCCAGTTTAGTTTCGGCATCAGGTACTAAATTCCTCCCTAGTACTCTATTTAGTCTCATACTCACCAGCTTTATTTATATTTCTATGTGTATTATAGTTTCATCAACTCTGTTAGTACGGTAATGTTAGTTCGGAGTCAGCACTTTTCCTTGTTTTACTATAGTTTTAGCCTTCATTCAAGGATGAATAAAACCAAGGGGGAGATATTGTAACACCCCAAAACATTCCTAGACCAGACTTAGAAATTCCAAGAAAAATGCAGCAGAAAACCCAGAAAAAAATTTCTCAGAACAACTGAGACAATGAGTCACGTCAGCTCCAACAACTCATTGTGCCAGTCATGGTCACCAGGTCTTGGCCACTTGGGAACCAATGAGACAAGGAATGACCCATTGTAAGAAACATTGAGTCGTCCTTTTGGTCGTGGTTTCCACTCCATAAATCCTTCCCAGGATCGCACGACTCAACTAACGAGTAGTTGTCAAAAACAATGACCCATTGTGAGAGTCGTCATGTTAGGTCTCTGAAATCCCCCTTCCAGTGAAGATGAGAGGAAACAATGACTCATTGTTTCCCCCAACTAGTCATTGTCAGCCCCATTGTTTAAACTTAGGCATTTCCAGAAAAATCCCTCCAGTGAACGTAACAACTGGCAATAACCCGTTGCTTCAACCAACGAGTCATTGTGTCACCCAATACTTGGTCTCGTAGTTTTCCTTGCCCAGTGACCTGTTAGTTCATTCAACGAGTCGTTGTACTCCCCGTTGCCAGAACCAGTGAATCCAGGACCCAGGCAATCGAACCAACAACTGGTCCAACAAGTCGTGGTCTCAACTAATGACTCGTTGGGTGACTCATTGGAACCAGGTCAGGCAGATTCTAGATTTAAATACTAGGGTTACTTTTGTAATTTCCCACCTACCTAGTACCTAAACTACATCATTTTGGGTTAAGTCAGGGGTTTTAGAGAGGAAACCGACGGTTTGTCTCATTTTTTTCCTTATCTCTCAATAGTTAAGCGTAGAGTTCTCTCAGGCAGGTTTAGAGCAGAAGTTAGGGTGTTGATTCATCTCAATTTTTTCAGGGAATAATATTGGGTTTTTCCATTTCCAGGTATGTGGGAATTCAACAAGGCAATAATTATTCCGTTGTGTCCCCAAATTCCTCCCTACATTTCTCTATCAGTTCTAGCCCTAGAATTATCGAGTGTTAAGAAATTTTAGTAATACTTCATCTAATCAATTTGAAATGTTACTTCATGTTAGTTATACATATTTTCCGCTAGTTTGTGACTGAAATGATATTTATTCTTGTGATGTGAAATTTATCCCTATTTCTTAAACTAGAAAATCTTAAATTCTGCAATAGTGTTTGAATATCAAAATTTTGCTTTATTTTATCAGTGTTGAGGACTCCCATGTTACTAGTAGCATTGAAAATAAATCAGATTATTGTCACTTCAGTTTTAGCCAAAAGGTTAGGATTCTCAGTGTCAGTCAGAAATGTCAACTGATCAGTTTGACTGCAGAAATTCCCGAGGTGTTAGTGGTACCTCCCAGTTATCAGAATCATATTCAGAACTCAGTTTTTAGTGGTCCACTAGGTGGTCATGACACTTTAGTCCAGCAGCTCTGACTAGACTTAGGACCCTAGCTTTAGATTATAGTTAGTTCTTTAGACGATTATGATGGTTCCAGATAAGCAGCTCTGACCAGTCATAAAACCCAGTTCCAGAATCTGGTCTAATAAGACTCTCAGGGTGCTTTCAGATATGTATACCTGAGTATTTCTTGGGTCCTAGTTTCGAGCCATCTACTTAGTAATCATTCTAGTACTATCCAGTGGGAGTAGGACTTAGCACCGAGCGGACCGGAGTTCTAGTACACCCAGGTTCCCAAAACTACGTTCCCACCATAGGTTTCAGTTTTATTGGCCTGATGGCCCCAGACTCTTGTGATCACCCAGTTCATGATTTTATACCCTGGAAAGTTGTATTGGGTCCTACTGATGGGGTGTATCCACCGTACTCCACATCTAGCTCACGTGGTTATATGTCAGTTATAGACTCTCCCACTAGTCAGGTCAGTTCTATTTCAGATCAGTTCAGTTCAGTATCTCATAAATAGGGCATGTCCTTGACATTAAGATAGGGTCTTTTAGACCATCTCAGTTAATTCAGTTATTCAGTTCAATAGCTTTAGCTTCTCATTGCATGTCTTTTCAGTTCAGCACTTTTATTCCTTTGTCTATGTTTTCTCCCACTTACTCAGTACATTCAAAGTACTGATGCATACTTTTATGCTATATCATTTTATGATACAGCTACAGGATCTCAGTCTCAGCCTCGCTAGTCGATCTCTCTTCGAAGACTTCAGCTGTTCTAGTTGGTGAGTCCTTATTCTTCGAGGACAGAGATTATCTAATTCAATTACATTTTATTTCCTTTTATTTAGATTTGGTTTTTAGACTTGTAGCATTGTTCAAATATTTTCGAATATTATGAACCAACTTTTTTCTCTCAAATGTTTATATTTTTGCTTTAAACTTCCACTGTGCATATTTATATGTTACTCGAAATGCCAGTGTTTGATGGACCAGGGGTTGACTTAGGGTTACTTGTGATTCCAAGTACTATCTCCCCTCCAGGGTGTAAACTCGGGGTGTGAAACTCTGCCACTAGTCAGTACAGTGTAAGTTCAGTTCAGTTCAGTTTAGCTCATCTCAATATTTCGAATCAAAGACATGTCTATGACCATCAGCCAGTGTCATTATTGAACATATCAGTTATATTTTAGCTGTATTAGCTTCCAGTATTTCATCTGGTAATTTCATGTTATTTTAATTCAATTACTTGTTCTTTCATGCTTATTATTTGTCCCACTTACTCAGTACATTCAAAGTACTGATACATACCTTCTATGTTGTATCTTAGCATGATACAAGCGAAGGTTTTTCAGACCCAGCATCGTTTGTAGTTCCCTCAAACGATATCAACAACAACATTTGGTGAGTCCTCATCTTTCTAGGAAAATATTTATTTTCAGTTAGACTTTAGAGTTAGCTGGGGGTTTGTCTCACAACTCATCATTGAGTAGATGACTTCCAGACATAGACACAGATAATTAGTATTTTTCTTTATAGATATATTGACTCTTCTCAAATTATTTTTTCTTAAATGGTTTTACTTATTTAAAGCTTCCATTTATGTTTATTCAGTTCCCAGTGTAATGATAGACTATGGGTTAGCTTGGGGTCACTTGTGGCACCAAGTACCGTGTCCCGTCCAAGGTATTGACTTGAGTCATGACACAACAACACTAGCACCCCCAGCTCAGCAGGGGTGCATCCACTAGTGCAGGTGGTGGACAGTGCCAGAAAAGGTTTTATGCCCTTGCATCTCGCCAAGAGTAGGAGACTTCACCAGATTTGGTCACTGGTATGTTACGAGTATTCCACCTTGATGGATACGCATTGTTAGATCCAGTGGCTACTTTATCTTTTGTGATTCCCTATGTTGCTAGTAGTTTCAAAGTATATCCCAAAATCCTATTAGAAGCTTTCTCAGTCTCTACTCCAATCACTGATTCAGTTATAGCTCGACGTGTATATAAAAATTGCCCTGTCATAGTCCTTAAAAAAGTCACCTCAGCAGATTTAGTAGAGCTAGTCATGATAGATTTTGATGTTCTCTTCAGCATGGTTTGGTTACATGCATGTTATGCCTCTGTAAATTGTAGAACCCGCGCGGTAGAGTTCTGGTTTTCGGGTGAGCCAGTCCTAGAGTGGAAGGGTAGTCCAGTTGTGCCTCTAAGTCGCTTCATTTCTTACCTTAAGGCCAGAAAGATGATCTCTAAAGGTTTCATGTACCATCTAGTTAGGGTTAAGGATGATACATTCGAAACCCCAACAATCTAATCAGTTTCTATAGTGTGTGAATATCCAAAAGTGTTTTCAGATGATTTACCAGGGATTCCTCCCGAGTGAGAGATCGATTTTGGTATTGACCTTCTTCCTGATATACAGCCTATATCTATTCCTCCTTATAGAATGGCTCCAGCTGAGCTAATGGAGTTGAAGGAGCAGTTGAAGGATCTTCTAGACAAGGGTTTCATCAGACCAAGCAAATCCCCGCAGGATGCACCAGTTCTCTTTGTCTAGAAGAAGGATGATTTTCTTCGGATATGCATTGATTACCGGCAGTTGAACAAGGTCCCCGTCAAACATAGGTATCCTCTCCCCAGAATTGTAGACTTGTTTGACCAACTTCAGGGTGTCAGGTGTTTCCTGAAGATAGACCTCAAATCCAGGTATAATCAGCTCAGGGTTCGGGAGAGTGACATTTTGAAGACAGTCTTTAGGACTCGGTATGGTCACTATGATTTTGTATTTATGTCTTTTGGACTAACGAATGCTCATGTAGCTTTTATTGATTTTATAAACAAGGTGTTAAAGCCATATTTGAATATGTTCCTAATCGTGTTCATAGATGACATTCTCATACACTCTTGGAGCGAAGAGGAGCATGCCGCTCATTTGAGGGTGGTGCTACAAACTCTTAAGGATCGTCAGCTATATGTTAAATTCATCAAGTGTGAGTTTTGGCTAAATTTTGTAGCATTTTTGGGTCATGTGGTGTCAGGTGAGGTGTATAGGTGGACTCTCAGAAGATAGAAGATATGAAGAGTTGGCCTAGACTAGTTAGTCCTTTAGATATCAGGAGTTTTTTGGATTTAGTTGGTTACTACCGGAGGTTTGTTGAAGGGTTTTCATCCGTTGCAGCACTTTTGACTAAGTTAACCCAGAAGAAAGTGAAGTGTAATTGGTCAGAGGCTTGTGAGAAGATCTTCCAAGAGTTAAAAACTCGAATCACCTCAGCACCAGTGTTGACCCTACCTCAGGGTACTGATGGGATTATGGTATACTGTGATGCCTCAAGGATCTGCCTTGGCTATGTATTAATGCAACACAGTAAGGTTATAGCCTATGCTTTCAGGCAGCTGAAAGTCCATGAAAAGAACTATTCAACTCATGACCTCGAGTTGGCGGCGGTAGTATTTTCCTTAAAGATTTGGAGGCACTATCTGTATGGGGTCCATATGGATGTGTTTACATACCATAAAAGCCTATAGTACGTGTTTACCCATGAGGTTCTAAATCTACGTCAAAGAAGGTGGTTGGAGATTCTCAAAGATTATGATATGAGTGTCCTTTACCATCCGGGCAAAGCTAATATAGTGGCAGACGCTCTTAGCAGGCTTTTTATGGTAAGTGTTACCCATGTAGATGAGGAGAGGAAAGAGTTAGTAAAGGATGTGCATCAGCTTGCACGACTAGGAGTTCGTCTTGTGGACTCGATGGATGGTGGTGTCATTTTTCAGAGCAGATCAGAATCTTCCTTGGTGACTAAGGTCAAAGCTAGACAAGACGAGCATCCTATTTTGGTAAAGTTGAAGGAAGCTATTCAAAATTAGAAGGTGGAGGTTTTCTCCCAAGGGGGAGATGGTGTACTACGATATCAGGGTCATTTATATGGACCGGGTGTTGATGACTTGAGGGAGCGAATGTTTCATGAGGCTCATGGTTCCAGATATTCTATACATCCAAGTGCCACCAAGATGTACCGAGACCTACAGGAAGTCTATTGGTGGAATGGAATGAAGAAGGACATAGCAGAGTTTGTGGCTAAGTGTCTGAATTGTCAACAGGTGAAGGTTGAACATCCAAGACTGGGAGGTGTGCTTCAAGACATTATTATCCCTACTTCAAATTGGGAGGAAATCAATATGTACTTCATTACGGGGTTGCCTCGTACTCGTCGATAGTATGACTCTATTTAGGTGGTTGTAGACAGGTTGACTAAAGCAGCTCATTTTCTACTGGTCAAGACTATGGATTTAGCATAGGATTATGCTAAATTGTATATTTTGGAGTTAGTTTGATTGCATGGAGTGCCCTTATCCATCATATCAGATAGAGGTACTCAACTTACCTCCCAGTTTTAGAGATCATTTCAGAAGAGACTTGGTACGCAGTTTAAGTTTAGCACATCATTTCACCCGCAAACAGATGGTCAGGCTGAACAGACCATTCAAACTCTTGAGGATATGTTGAGTGTGTGTGTGATTGATTTCAAGGGTAATTGAAATGATCATTTTCCTCTCATTGAATTTTCATATAACAACAACTACCATTCCAACATTCAGATTGCTCCATTTAAGGCTCTTTATGGGCGGAGGTGTAGATCTCCTATTGATTGGTTTGAAGTCGGTGAAGCTGTGTTCATAGGACCAGATTCAGTCCATGAGGCCATGGAGAAGGTTCATCTTATAAGGAAAAGGTTGAAAACTGCCCAGAGTTGTCAAAAGTCCTATGCAGATGTGAGGAGGAGAGAGCTTGAGTTTGAAGCTAATCATTGTGTGTTTCTAAAAGTATCTTCCATGAAGGGAGTAATGACATTCGAAAAGAAAAGGAAACTCAGTCCATGTTATGTGGGCCCATCCCGGATTATGAGGCGGGTTGGAAAGGCAGCGTTTGAGTTAGAGTTGCCCACAGAATTAGCTTTAGTGCATCTAGTGTTTCATATGTCTCTTTTGAAGAACTACATGGGTGATCCAGCTTTGGCTGTCCCAATGGAGAGTGTAGGTTTGAAGGATAGCCTCAGTTACGAAGAGGTTCTGGTGGAAATACTTGATCATCAGGTTCGAAAGCTATGAAATAAGAAATTAGCTTTAGTAAATGTTTAGGGAGGAATCAACATATTGAGGGAGCTACGTTGGAGGCTGAAGCAGATATGATGGGTAAATACCCGCATCTATTCCTTCTGGTTCAGTTTCAGCTTGAGATATCAATTTCCTCCTTCGTATTCTGTTCAGTTTCATGTTCAGTTTATGTGTTCCAGTTTCTTTCATGTCGATGCATGTATATGTGATTCATGAATTCAGTTCAGTCATGTATTCCAGTCCGGAGTCAGTCACTCCATCAGTTTTCAGCTTTAGATGTTCAGTATTTGGTATGGAAGTTGTTTTCCCTAGTTTCTTAGTATGTGATGAGCCCGCAAGTGTACGGGTCGTACAATAATACAGTGGCTCTTTTTAAGAACCGGAATGTCGAACCCACAGGAATAGGAATACGGGGTGAAACCTTTTTAGGTGTTAATTTACTACAACTACAAC
>JACEIK010001869.1:16729-31787 GCA_018107945.1 Datura stramonium
ATAAGATATTTAGGAGTATTAAATAACTTCGATATTGAAATCAATGTCAAAATTATAATAAGATATTCAGGAGTTGTTTGGTAGGAAAATAAGTTATTTCGAAATAATTAATTTTTTATTAGAATAATCTAGGATTTTTATCTTTCCCTCAATGAGGAGTAAGAAATAAATAGTCATTGAATTAATTGTTGGATGAGTTTATCCTACGTTTGATTAGAATAAAATCTCAGGGTAATTTATTCCGCGATTAATTATTCTGGGATTAGCTATCCCACATCGAGAGTGGGATAAAAATAACACTATAATGTCGAGATAACTTATCCCGAGATTTTATCCCAACCAAACGTGAGATAAGTCATCAAAAAATTAATTTCGAAACTATTTATTCCTTATTCCTCATTGAAGATGAAATAATAATTCCAGATTATTTCAACTGAAATTAGATATCCCATGATAACTTGTTTCCCCACCCCTCAGGACTTATGTGTGTCAAGATTTCTTTCCTTTATATTATTTTAATAGGATAAACAATTGCCAATTTCAAGAATTTTTTTAATTTAATATCTGTTCGATAACTCTTAACGTATTGTTTAATACTTCCTCAATTCCAACTTACGTGGTGAAATTTGACTCGATACGGAGTTTAAAAAAAAAAAACTCTTCTGAGTATATAGTATAATAGAACATATTTTAACATTTGTATGTCTATAAAAAAAATATTAAATATATTAAAGATTTAAAGTTAAATTATTTTCAAATATTTTTGGAACAAACAATAAAAGAAATAACATTACATGAAATGAAATATAAAAACTAATATTTAAGTAATTTTTAAAAAATTATCAACTCATTAATATAAAGCACACGAACAAAATACGTGCTCAAAAACTAAAGTATACACACACATGTATATGCACAAACAGAAAGGTTGATGGAGAGATTGAGAGAGCGGAAATACCTTCAGCAAAATAGGAACAAGTTAGTAGGCTAGAAATCATTTTTTGAATCTATATATAGACAGTGACAAAGCGCAAATCAATTTCTCAAATGAGAGAGAAATCGTGAGACAGAGAAATCGTAAATGAAATTTTAATCGACAAATCAACTAAACTAAACTCCAAGTCACTTTATCAAAGTTAAAAATATAATTAAATAAATTATTATCGGATTATCATCTTATAGTTTATTGTTAAACAAGCGATTGAATCAAAATCCAAATTAATAACGTAATATTCTGGAGCAGTAAACTAATACTCGATCGTTAATCAATAACACAAATTGTTAATTCATTAATAGTGTTTTAAGAGTATCGCGCGATGTGAGGCGTAGGCTTTGAAGTGCTGGAGGCTGAAGCATTAGCCCCGTGGATCTTTAATTTTTAACATCTTATAAATTAATATAATAAAAATGAAAAAGACATAAGTACCCCCTGTACTATAATCATATTTTTAATTACACACCTTTTCTTTTAGAGGGTTCTATGAACTATTTTAAAATGAAATAAATATAAATACACCATTAAGTATTATGTGGCAAAGAGAGTGTGCCCAATCTCTGATAGGTGTGTGAAAAAGACAAAAATAACTTAAAATTTGATTAATATAAACATATGTCAGTTTTTTATTGGACACTTTATAATGAATTAACATTAAAACTTTAGCAGATATTTTTACAAAAATTCATTTTCCTTTTACTTTTGTGAATAAAGAAATTTTTTCCTGTTTAGTAATTGACGTTAATGTTCACTTTGACTTTTTTTTGGTTACCTTTCTTTATTTCAATGTCAATTTAGTTGCTGAATTGTTTTACATACTTATATTTTTGAGAAATTTAGTTGTTAAAAATATTAAGGTTCAATTTGTTTTTAGCATTTAGATTATTCTTTCGATTTTATAGAAAATATATATACTTTCCTCAATATAATACATATTTAATCTTTTAAAAATACAATAATAATACAAAAATTATAAAATACAAATGATAATCAATAATTGAAAAACCACAAAAATAACAATTAAAAACTCAAATCAAAGATTAATTAAATATAAAATTAAAAAAACAAAATTTTTAAATTTAAAATAAATATTATAGGAATATCAAGATGCCTATACATTGGTAGCATTATTGTAAGAATATTGTTCCATCTATAAATTATAATTTTTATAATAAATTAATGATTTATAATAGGCAATCTAAAGTTAATTTGATTTTGTTACTTTTTAGTAGCATCAATTGAGCAAAATAAAATAAAATTTAATTATATTTCACAAAGAAAGAAAGAAAAATAATTTTAAAAATATTAGTTTAAGTTTTAATGTTAATTACTTATGCGTACTAATTAATTATAAAGTCGCTAATTAAAAAATGGCATGTGTCCATATTAATCAAATTTTAAATTATTTTTGATTTCTCACATGCCTCCAAGAGAGTGAACACATTTTCTTTGCCACCTCAACACCTAAGTGTGTATTATTTCATTTTAAAGTAGTTTAGGGGGCAATATGACCTCCTAAAAAAAGGTGCGTAGTTGAAAATATAGTCATAATTCAAGGGATTACTTATGTCTTTTCCCTAATAAAAAAGATAAAATATCACAAAAATTATACGAAATTAAAGAAAATATAAAATAAGTGAAAATGCATATAAAATTGCTTCATCTTAAAACATTAATCAAAATAAATAATTAACTAAAAATAATAATTAGAACTATCTTAATAGACTAATTATACTTTTTTTTTGAAAAAAATTGAGTAGAAATTTATAAATTGACTTGTAAAAAAAATAAAAAGAATGAACCCACAATTTATGCACATCAAACCAGAGCAAATGATGAAGGATGATGCGTTTTTATTTTGTAGTTTGCACATTGATAAAAATTTTTCTTTACAAAGTAAAAGACGAAGAGAATAAAAAATATTTAGAATTTTAAGTTTTTTAACTTCTTAAGATTTAATAACAAGTTGAGTTTTATATTTTTGGTATCAGTTTAAGAACTTGTTTGGAAATTTTAATTTTAAATGGGAGAAATTCTTTGAGCTTATGCTCCAAAATAAAAACTCACCTCACGTCTAAACATATGCGCAGACCGATAAAACTTATGCCTCATAATATTTTCAACCCCCCTCCAATAATCAACTCAGTGTATTTTTACTATGCTTTGTCCCGAGACTCGCTTTGGAGCTCATCCGAGAGACCCTTTTTAAAACACTGCTCGTTATTGGTTTGGTTAATTTGCACAAAGCTAAGTCAGTGGAAATGAGATCTTTTATTATTTTTTTTATAATTTGAATTAAAAAAATAATCTTTTTAATTTTTTTTTGATATAAAAATAATGATATTTTATATGTAAAATTAACAACTTATGAAAAAAAAATCATAAAATTTGAAAAATATTTGTAAAGCTCTGAAAAATCATTTCTTCCCAATGCAATTACCATTAATTTCAATTGTAAATCAGGTCAATGTAGGCGCTGGTCCACTGTGGACTTGAAAACGAGGAAGCAAAAAAATGGCAAGAGTAATGAATACGTCAATGCAACTATGGCAAGAGGTTTATAGATTTGAAACGTTAGAACCATTTAGAACTTGAGAGGATCCATGTAATCTGCGCATCCCCCATTCCCCAGTCTTCTTTGTGGAAAAAAAAAAGGAACGACTGGAGAAAATTATCACTCAAAAACCCCGGAATCAAATATACTCATCGATTCCAAAATGATCGGTTGGTTTAAGCACTTACGCACTGCTTTTGGGGCTTCCTTTCTCTGGCTTGTTTGCCTGATTTACTTCACCCAGGTTCTTTCTCATTTTTCCTCTTTCTTTTATTAATTAAATTTATACTGATGGCGATTTCCTATATAGAGAACCCCTCCCCTTTTCAGATGTCATTCATGCCTTTTACTTCTTAGTTCTTGACAACATATCGCAATTTTCAGCATTTGGGGTTGAGTGGGTGTCTTTTTTATGTTATTAACGACCGGGAGTTTCTGGGTTTTCGATGAAATCTGGTTTGTCTACTTTAAATTGTTCTAAGTCAAAGTTCAAGATTTTGTTGAGTATCATGTTCTGGGAATTTCTTATTCCATCGGGTTCTATACTTGGGTGGTGCAGAATGAATATTGAGGATGCATATAGCCAGCCGAACCAACTCGTTTGGAATTGATGTACAGTCGTTATTGTATTAGGTTCCATGCTTATCTTAACATCTACATCAGTTCTTTTTGCGGCTTGAAAATGTCCCCTACAAGAACCCTGTTAGCAATGCTTCAAGGTTATGTCTTAGCTACTTTTTTCTGTATAAGCTCCTTTAACAACTTTTCCTGCTTCTGCCATCAAAAGTAATTATCAGGGTGCCAATTAAACTTAATTTCTCTTATCACATAAAACGTATCGACTATTGTGATGATTTGATATCTTTTTCAAAACAACTAAAAAAGCAGCTGACTCATTTTGTGTCCCATCCAAAACATCTTCGTCCGGATTATTTAGGTGTGGATGACATCATTTTTCAAAATACTTTGTATGTTCTGGTGGTTAGAGCCTAAAAAAGTGGCTTCTTTTCATCTTGGGTATAAATATATAGTAAATTTTCTGTGGTTGAGGTAAATACAGTTGGATAGTGATTGTTGAATCACAAGATCACTATTTAATTGATCCAAGCAGTGTGATACAGATCCATAAGGAGATCTTTGGGTCAAGAGCAACTCGAAAGTTCTTTTTTCTTCATAAGAAAAGTACTTTACTCCAGTCCCATATTGAAAGTTTTGACGTTAGTGGATTTAGTAGGAGATTTAGAGGATTGAAATGGGGAAATCGCAACAAAGCTATTTAAGCATGCTGGCCAAGCGCGTCAAATTTTTCATTCTCAAAAAATGGGTAAATTGCAGTTTAGTTGTAGCTGAAAAACTAGCAATCAGGTTGTTCTATTCAGCAAATATTCAAAGCTTTATGCTTTTTCTTCCATAAATAGGTAGCCTAGTGGTGGAGTGGGAGAAGAAGAAGGCCTCAATGTGCTTTATAAGCACTTTGACTTCAATAAATTTAAAAGTGGAGTTGTCTCAGGTTCAAATCTCAGCGGAGACCTAGTGTTACCTAGTGGACCAAGTTACCTAGTACCTGTTGCTGGTGGGAGGTGGCAGGTATCTCATGGAATTAGCCGAGGTGCGCGCAAGCTGGCCCGGACACCACGGTTATCAAAAAATAAATAAATTAATAAAAAAAAAAGGAATTTTACCCGTAACAGTTGAAAACAAATCAAAACTCAATAGATGTTTGATAAAATATGGTACAGGACCAGATGTGGAAAAGCTGTTGCAAGATGCTAACACCATTAGCTAGAAAACCAATATATTAAAATCTTAGACACAATATGCTGTTGTCCATAAGCAATATTATTTCACCTTGTTGCCTCTTTTTTATTTGCTCGAATGAAGTCTTACAGCAGAGCTTGGACAAAATTATGCATAGTGAACCAACAAGATTGTTCTCTTATCTTGCAAATATAAGTTTTGCTGTAATAGCATTATCTTGACTGTTTATCTCAACGAGATATCTTAGGGATCATTTGATTGGCTACATTAGCTAAATAATCTCTACATACAATTCCGCATCTAATTATATGTTCAGTTGGCTGTATAAGAAAAGAATAATATTTTGATAAGTAATGCAGTGTTTTTTGGCCACATAAGTAATGCATCACGTCGTTGGCAGTATTAAGCTTAATATGACATAGCTTATAATCTTAATTTCTTTTATGTGGGATACAATGTGGAAATAACGATATGTATATTAGCAGTTCGTGGATAAAAGTATTTAAAGTTAAAAATGCTCTTAAAGTAGGTAATCCCTACATAACATTCTCTGTATTATTATTCATTGCATGACAATACATACATTATTATTCACTGCATAAGCATTCTTTAATTACAGTTCCTGTATAACTAGTACTTGAACCAAATAAATCCTCAAGGTTTTCTTGCACTTGTCTTCTATGTGACCTCTCATACTCTAATAGAGTACTTTGGCAGCCTTTTTGATGTTAAGAGAGAGAGAGCATATAGCGTTGCTCTGCTGTTCCATGAACTAAACAGCATTTACAGAGGGGAAGGAAAGTGAATATGAAAAGAAAAAGACGCTGTTGTTTATTCAAACATCTCTTAAATGCATTTTGTAGGTTTCTGTTGGAAGCCTATTATTTTCTCACTGGTTATAATTAACGCCATTCTCAATTTTTGGAAGCAGGGGTTCAGATCTTTTGTCTGGACAGCAGTTTCATATCAGTTGAAAGACAACTTGAAGTTATCACCATCAGCCTCCCAATTTGTCACTTCAATAGCATTCTTTCCATGGAGCATAAAACCTTTATATGGGTATTTATCTATCTTGAATACTCAACCTCTTGTGACCTTCTGTGGTGCATACTTGTGTATGATAAAAAAATGGCGTCCTAGCAAGATGTTTAAGTCTTGTTCAGTATTGTCTAAACAAATATCTTCAAAACAATTCTCAAGCATAGAACTGAAAAAAAATTAAGCCAAACGAACTTTCAGACCAAATTTGGATGAGTGCAATCTGATTTGGTAAATCGTCATGCTTGAACTGAGTGAATATTAGACGTTTGACGTTAGTTTTTGAGCTTTAGAAATATACCTTTACCTTCTAGGTCCATGAGCCAGGATAAAATATGTATGAACAAATTCATGGTTATCTTTTAGTTTATATCCTATGTTGAACTATGATTTCCATAATGTAGAGTGTAATCATAATTGACAAAATAATAAGCAATAAAATAATGAGGAGAGGTAATAGACAATGCAGTTCCTTATCGTCTTCCCTGCCCCTATCCCATTCCTTTAATCCTCTGCTCCATCATCATGTCTTTATCCTCAATTTTTACATTATATTTAAAACAAAGAGTTGGATACCTGATTTGGGCAGTAAGTGCCTCTCCCCGGTACATATAGTGCCTGGCAGCATAGTTCACAGACTACTTCTTAGTTCTCACACTCCATCACATTGTGGCTAATGTCCATGATTATTAGGCCCTTGGGGTTAAATAAAAGACTTGAGGACTTCTTGGCTCTGATAGGGACTAAGTGGTCCAACCACTACCCTGTCAAGTTCATCTTTTCAAATGATTGCCTCCTATCATCTCTGTGTTTGTATCATAATGGTAATAGCCAGTCCACTTCAAACTGAAATTATCTGTTGTCCTTTTCCATTTTGACTCTTTTTCTTTGGGGGCTTCTTTGTTTTCTTTTTGTTTTCAGTTATAATTTTCTTTGACTTACAAAAAAGTTATTACTGTTTCACGAAGTCCCTAGCTAATTATAATATGAGAGTACACAATACCACTTAGACCTATCCAACTATAAATCTAATGGATTTTCTCTGAGAAACAGCATCTTGTCCTCAATGTTGTTCCTTTCTCTTACAAACTTTTATAAATCTTCTACGGTCTAAGAAAAGTTCATTCCATTTTGATCTTCTGGTCGTAGCTATGATGATTTTGTTTTTTTTTCATGTTTGATGTAATTATACCAAATCTAAGCGATCGGGGGATTTGATCCTTCTCCTTATTTTTAGTTTGTATGTGTATGGGATGAACATTTCCTGATTTATATCAACATGAGATTCAAAGTTGGTGCAAAGCATGCGCACTTCATTAGCTTTTCCAACTACTTGGCAGGCTCAACTTTTATGTAAATGTGAAAGTAAAGCTAGGCTTGATCTGAATATCAGATTCTACTGAGAATTTAATGATCCTACAGATTTGGTCAATTAATCTAAAATATTTAAGTTTCAGGTTACGTATCAAAAGAAAAAAAGTTGTTAAGATGTTTGGTTTCCTTCCATCTGATTAGTAGTACTGGAAAAAACAAAAGGAGCTGCAGATTAATATGAATTGAATATTAGGAAAAGCTTTTTTTGGTAGGTGGCATTTAGATATGTCGTAAAGTTTAACTTTACCTTTATAAAAAAAAAAAGATATGTCGTAGAGTTTACTATATAAAGAGAAGAGCTGTGACAGAAAACTTTCAACCTAAGTTGCTCGGACTTGGGTGCTAGTGTCCGATACGGGTGTGCATCTAGAGGTCGGATCCTTCGTGATCTAAATTTTAAGATCTGGGGATATGGATACGACAATCCCTCTACTTCTCAAGGTAGGGCAAGGTTTGTGTATGCTCTATCCTGCGTACATTCTACCCTCCCCATATCGCATTTGTGGGACTGTACTGGTATGTTATTGTTTGGGGATACAGATCCAGGTACGGATACAGGTCCAGGGATTTGGCTAAAAATAATTCAAATATCTAAAAATAGAGTTATATGTCTTAACTATGAGATGTAGACTACTTATAAGGTATTTTGAGGAGAAAATATTGATCAGGAGAATTTCAGAAGGAGATAAAAGGAAAAGGACTGACATGGAAGTTTCTGTATACAAGCTATTCCATTTTGTTCAATTTCATCTTAGCCTTAGCTTTTTTTTGGTTTATAGAAATCATAGGTATATGTTCGAATTTCTCCATCAATTTTGTCAAGGTATCCAAAATCGGTTGACAAAATTCGGGACAAATCCCACATCCACATCCACGTCGCGTCAACATGGGTGCGACACCAAATGTGAAGAGTCCGAGCAACTTAGCTTTCAACAGTTGCTTGGAGTTATAGTAAACATCATGGGATCAATTTTTACCATATGGTAGACATATTATTGTGGAAGACCTAAGAATATGGCTTAAAACTAGATAGAATTTTCTTAAATCATGGAAACTGTCATTAAACAATAAATTTATTATAAGATGGTCCGCAGCTGCTTGTGCTGTTCAGGACTTATACTCTACTAAGCTCGTTTTTGTCGTTTTCTCATGAAACCTTATTGGAAATATAGTTCATTTCTGTCTCTTCTGCTCCATTGACCATATTCAATATGCTCTTTGCAGGATATTATCTGATTGTTTTCCAATTAGAGGAAGGAAAAGAGTCCCCTACCTTACACTTGCAACTTTGCTCTCGCTGTTGCCATGGCTCGTTTTAGGATTAAGTGCTTTCCTGAGAAATACGAGGATAGAACTCATGATTCTTTTGACAGCACAGAACCTGGGCTCTGCAATGGCTGATG
The DNA here is from genome assembly GCA_018107945.1 of Datura stramonium. NCBI lineage: Eukaryota > Viridiplantae > Streptophyta > Magnoliopsida > Solanales > Solanaceae > Datura > Datura stramonium. Next base: position 25,851 of record JACEIK010001869.1, read on the forward strand.
TCGTAATTGATGCAATGATCGCTGAGGCAGTAAGATTTGAGAGGTATGTTCTTGTGCATGGGACTTTTTCTGTCATTCTAATGTAAAGGAATTTTCCCAATCTGAGTAATTTTATGTAGCTGTAGAAACAATCATACAATTTTAAAATGTAGCAGGGCCAAAATTAAGCCTTTGACAACACAACAAAAGTCAATGGCAAATTAGTCAGTCCAAATAGCAGGTTGTACCATGGGAAACTTGTCTATTCAGTTTATGATTAAATATAGTTATATAAAAAGGCTTTGCTTCGCTTTTGATGATGGAATGCTGTCACAACTCGAATGTACACCCGGATCGTAGACACGGGACAAGGAGCCTCGAGGGACCCCAAGTCGACCCATGGCATGAGCATACATCTAATCCCAATCACATGAGCGAAAGACTTAGCATAAAAAGAACATAATCATGACATAATAGAAGGAAAAGCAAAACTAGACTCATAAAATACGACTGATTACAACTTGAGTCTGATAAACCTCTAATCATTAAAAGACAGGTTGATGGGACAACTCCCCAACTAACCCAATAATCCTGTAACTGAAAGAACAACATAGAGTCTGAATACATAGCCCTCAGAACATGAGGATTCACCAAGTATGCTGAGATCAACTCCGAGATAATCTACGGGCGAGGGTGAGCCTGAGAGCTGAGGCCTGTATCATAAAACGATACAGCATAGAGAGTATGCGGTCAGTACGTGGAATGTACTGAGTATGCAAGGTAAGTAGAACGGACATTTAAAACATATATAAAGTTCATAAATGATTATAAGAGTAGGACATCATGCTCGTATCATAAATCATGATAACATGTCATAAGACTCAAGGTTTTCAAAACGTTCGTAACATAACATAATCATGATCATAATAAAAGAGTTTTACTTAACATGACTTGAGCCAACACACATAATCATAACATGCATAAATCACGAGGAACAGTGGGAGATTCTCTTAACTGATATATCCCATATGAGCACACATGAAGCCCGACTTGTAACCCTAGTCAGGAGGGTGTTCGTACCTTGCCAAAGCTCGAATTATGAAAGTGTGATATCACCATGAAGAAAGGGCCATTTGGGATGGGGACAATCATGAAAGGGGTCCCAACATACCTACGGTGACACGTAGTTCATGAGATCCGGGGTTTAACCTGAGCCGCGAACCTACTCGGTGTTCGATACTACACCCAAAACATATATAGTGCTCATAGTATAACATGCATGAATTCATGGGCTAGTTAAATCATGATAATCGTAAACATGCTTGAGCATACGCGAATTAGCCATGACATGAGGCCCGTGAGTCTGCCAAAACATGGTTCATGAATCATAAAGTTCACACATACTTGTAAATCATGTATATAGCTTGAAATTCATAAAAAGCATGATGGGTAATTGATAAAATCCATGGTTTAAATCATAATTCATGCTGGGCTTGTAAATATCATTATTGGAAGGTAGATTATAAATCGATTCATCCTGAGTCATGCATAATTAGACTAAATTCAAAAGAAATCGAAGTCGAAAGCAATTATAAATAATTTAAATCATAGGAATTGATCAAAACCATTAGAGTATGATAAGATTCAAAAATCACAAAGCCTATTAACAATCATTAGCTTTTATATAAATCTACTAAAACCCCATAAATTTTGATAGAATTTTCATGAAATCATAGAAAATTGGCATGGGTGTGAAAGGAATCACCCATTGATAGCCTTACATACCTGGGATATCTGATTCTTAACTTCCCTTGATTCCCAAGAATGAAATTGGAAGAATTGAAGAGAAGAGCCTAGAATTTCCTTAGATTGCCTCTCACTATTCTTGCATGCATGAATGAAGAGAAAACTGAACTTAACCCCTTTAAATTTTCCTATTCATAACCCAAAACGACGTAGTTTAGGCCTTAGGATCTTAGGAAATTACAAAAAGACCCTTACTATTTCGCAGAAAATAACTGCCAGGTGACCCTAACGGGTGACCTGACAATTCGTTACATGCCCGAACGATCCGTCACCTTGCCCGTTAGGTACGCTGTCTAAACTGATCATTGGGGGTCCTAATGGACGACATAATGACTCGTTACGGGTGGCCACGAGTCGTGACCACCCCTCGTCAAGTACACTGCCTTATGCCAATTATTCAAAATTCCACCCAACAACTCATACCACGACTCATCCAGACGTGACGAGTCGTGGTCTTCTTCCGTTAAGCCCACTGCCTTGCCTTTTCCATTTTTCTTATACCTCCTCCCCATGGATGACCTACCGACTCGTGATGTATGACACGAGTCGTTCCCAAGCCCGTGGGGACTCCTTTTTCCCTATTCTCCCAGGCCTCCCCACGAGTCATCTGACGACTCGTGGGCTCTCCTCACGAGTTGTCCAACGACTTGTCCTGTGCCTGCAACCCAGATTTTTCAGTTTTCCCCATTTCAACTCCCGGGTCTGATCTTTGAGTTCCCGGGGTATTACAAATGCCTGGGTTTGTGTGTATTGGAATTGCTAACTGTCACTTTATTGTGAGTCATTTTACATGCAAATTCGACAGGTCTAGACTCAGTCATGTGCAACTTGCACCAAAAAGATTTAGATTAATTTAGCTGTGCTTGAAAAGCATGACATTGTTTAATTTAGCTTTACTTCTCAACAGGACATCATTTGCTGGTGATCTTCAGTCAATTTCTTGGCTGTCTATGGCATTCGGAGGAATCTGTGGTAGTTTACTAGGAGGATATGCATTAATCAATTTACAGATAGATAAGATTTTCCTCCTGTTCTCTGTCTTACCTGCTTTGCAGCTCTTTTCGTGTGGTTTGGTTGATGAGGGTTCTGTACAAGGTAAAGCATTCCCAGAAGGTTCTGCATCTAATGGTTCTGACATGATGAGCGGAATTATTGATGAAGAGAAGTTCTCTAGTGAAAAATCGAAAATTAGTACTTTGAGGAGAAAGAAAAGCCAGAAATATACCAAAAAAGCACCAACTCTGGAAAATAAATTACAGGCTCCTGACAAAAAGGGACCATCATTGTCTCCATGGTATCAATCACTGAAAATGGCCACTTACACATTATTTAGGGCTTTCCACCAGCCAGCCATTTTGAGGTAACTTGTGGACAGTTTTGAATTCCTTTTTGTGTTGATGCTTTTTGATTAATAATCACAAATCAATTTATTTTCCTTTTGGAACTTCTGCTAGAACACTACCAGCTTCAGTGTATTTTTATGACATGATAGGACCTAGGTCTTGAAAGTCTTCCTCAACCTTCTTTTTAAGCTTTGGTGATGTTATTCCTTTCTATCTTTGTACCATATTTGAAGTGGTAATAGGCCCGTGAAGGGACTGCTTTCATTTGCATAAAAATGGACTCGCATACCTTAATTGAAATAATGAAACTGCGATTCCAAGAACACTTTCATCAGTATTGGCCTTGTATTACAATTTCTTTAGAAAGATCCAAGTGGCAGCATTACTCTTAACAGATTAAATGACAGGCGAAGTTGTCACGTTTTTGGTGCTTACATGCAATGAGTTTCATGCTTCCATGTTTCAATATGTCAGTGTGGACCTCATGGGAGGTTGTGAATTGTTCAGTAGTCTCCCATCTTCTCAACTTTTTGTTTATAATACCATTTCTTTTTTGCATTTTCTTAATAAACTGATGACTGATGTAAATACCATTTTCTTTCTTGCAAATTTTTCCTTGGAGTCCAGACCAATGGCTTGGTTCTTTTTGGCTCACGTGACAGTTCCAAATCTCTCAACGGTTATGTTCTATTATCAGACAGAGTTCTTAAAACTGGAGGCATCTTTCCTTGGAACAGCACGTGTTCTTGGATGGTTGAGTCTCATGATCGGGACGCTGACTTACAATCGCTATTTAAAAAAGATGAGGTTGAGATATATTCTCATGTAAGTAGATCTTTGACTTGCGCATGTGATGTGATGAAAGAGTACTGACTTAGATTACCAAATAACTTATTTTCCTATTTGTAATTCATTCAGGTTTACTCAAGTTGGCGTGGCCCTTCTGACTGTGCTGGATATGGTTTTGGTTTCTCGAGCTAATGTTTTATTAGGAATCTCAGACAAGGTTACGGTGCTATGTGGTTCTGCTCTTTCTGATGGCATCAATCAATTCAAGTATGTCCCACATTCTCTTGTATAAGATCTTAAAAGTATAGTTATAGAACATCTCGGAGCTGCTAACATCTAGTCTGTTAAGTATAAAACATGGTTATTTATTGTTCCATATTTGTAAAAAGCACTTGAAGTATTTTCTTCTGTTGCAGGTTCATGCCCTTTCTTATCTTATCAGGACAGCTTTGTCCTCCGGGTGTTGAAGGGACATTATTTGCATTATTCATGTCGATAAACAACTTAGGTTCTACAGTGGGATCCTTTGTAGGAGCAGGGCTGGCTTCAGTTCTAAACATCTCTTCAGGGTCCTTTGACAATCTCTTCTTAGGCATTGGTATACAGGTTCTCTGCACTTTCATACCAGTGGCCTTCCTCTTTTTGATTCCAAAGGAAGCTACAGGAATATCAGCATAGTTCATAAAGCATACACGCCGGTTACAGATTAGACAACAAAGCCTTTTTCTTTTCTTCCCTTGATGATAGAAGAATACTCATTTTTTGATTGAGATGAGCTTAAATAGAGCTGCACAGTCAGTGACAATTCATATAATCGGTCCCAACTTGCTTGAGATAGGTTGAGGCGTAGTCAATGGATACTTGTAGCCCAGTAGCTTGTTAATCCTCGCCTCTGCTCATTAACATCTGTAATAGCAAACATCAATTGTAGGTCGAAAGCCATTTTGGGCATCCAAAAGTTTTATCTTAGCATTATTCTGACAGTTGGATTTACCCCTCAAAGTTTCAGGTGAGTGATTTGTTACCTGTAACTTCACATAACTATCAAACACTTTCTAATGGGAAAGAGAATATTTTATGGGTGCACTCTCAAGAGTACATAGGGTTGCATAGCAACAAAACAAGTCCAAAGATTGACATCACATATAAAGAAAGCAATAGTTGCATAATCAGAAATCTTTTCACTTAAAAAACCAAAAATGTCAGAAACAGAACAAAAATCAATATCAGGTACATGAGACAAGTACTGGGTTATCAAGTACAAGAATAAAAGATGCCAATATTCAACTTTGGACCTAAACATAAAGTAGAGAGAGAATTTCAACCTCAGGAAGAAGTTCTAACTTATTTTTCATTCCCTCTTCTACCCCATTAATCCAGAAAACTCAATTATTTTCATATTCCATGGCACCATTTTCACTATCTGATTTTAACAGCACAAGTTCAGTGGGAACTCTATCACCAAACTTTAGACCGCAGTCTATACTTGTTCAGAGGTTTATTGGTGTGATAACCCAGTACCTCGTTAGACCAGTCTGCAATCAAATTTCAAACAAATTTTTCCCATTTTTGTGACCATGGCATGTGGTTATTTTGAGTAAGGGATTAACAGAGATGAAGGGCAACTATTCTAATTGACTTACTTACATGATTCTACAAGAATTTATATGCTCTGAATATGAGAATTAATGGGTCGAATGATAATTTTGATCCCTCAGTCCTTAAATGAGAATTTTTTTTTTAGTTAAAAGGTTGAATGGGCCAAGTTTATTAATAATTAAAATAGGTCCAGCAATACAACCCGGTTCAAATGGCCCAAGCCCAAATAAAATAAAAAATCAAACAAAGTTTAAAATAAAAAAGGAAGAGAAAAATAGAACAAAAATCAGTCGATCATTCTGTAAATTGAGGTGTCTCTCGCAGAATCACCGCCATAGCCAGTCGATGCTGAAAGAAAATATTTATTTATAAAATATCCTGCACAAATATCATAAAAAGAAATTAAAAGCAATTTTAAAAG
>JACEIK010001869.1:33129-97806 GCA_018107945.1 Datura stramonium
ATATGACAACCCCTACCCCACCAAGCCCCAAAAAACTCCCTAGCTTCAGCAGAAGGTTGCCATGGCAGTTTCCTATTTTTTATTCAGTATCTTGTTCTTTTCCTGCTTCTTCCCATGTCAGATACATGGGTCAAAGTCGCTATTTCATCTACAGGATGTTTTGCCAGTGTTACCTGGACAGGTGTCATGGCCCATCCTCAACTCCCTCTACAGTGCTGTTGACCTGTTGCCCTCATTTGTGGGGGCTGTTTCCATCGCCAATAATAATACCGTTGAATGGAAAGGTGCTTGCTTTTACAACAACACTGCTTGGTTGGAACTTCACAACAAGATTGGAAGTCGGTTTGGCGGTGGCACTCTCCATATCAAGGTTTCTGAAAAAAAAAAAAAATCTATTTTGCAACTTTAAAATTATTTCCTGAAATTGGAAGTTATTGTTTTCCTTTTACTTTGATGTTTCAATATATCAATTACAAGTTTTGGTTTTATGGAGGTTTTTTGTTCCATGTCTATGTTGGTTGATTTGGAATCTTACTACCTGAATATTCTTTAGTGATTTTGGGTCGTCTGAAGTTGAACTGCTGTTTTTCGGATTAAGTTTAGCCTAGTCCAGAACAGAGATTTTAATTTCATTATTGTTGATCTTATTTCCAATACGAGTAGTACTTTTTCAGTTAATATTTATTGGAAATATGGTGTGGACGATTTGCAGATTTGGTTATCTATGAAGAACCTTGCAGTTTCTTTTTTGAATCTCTTTTTCTGTTTGATATCTATTGTTTGGTTGTGAGAGAGATGGAAAACTAGGTGGAACTTAAGCTTCATTCTTTGCTATAGAATTCTGAAAATTGTTTTTTATCAAATTAACACTACAATTTGAACCCGTGCTGCCTAATGTACAAAATGCCAGTCTATGCATTACTTTATGTTATCTTGTATTTCTTGGTTAGCATTATTGTTTACTGTAGTAACTAGCTTGAGCTTAAAGAAGTTGTAAATATTAATGTTTCTAGCTGAAGTTGTTTGAAGGTTTGTAATTTTGAACAGAAACAAAACATTTTGGGATGTAAAATTATCTTAGCCAAAAGACCGAGAGAAGTACAAAACATTTTGGTATATTACCTGTACACATTTTTCAAGGGAGGTTCTACAGAGATGCTTGGAGGTTAGAGGAGTTCCTGTAGCGTACACTAGAGCGATCAAGGATATCTATGATTGAGTCAAAACCGGGCTAAGGATAGTGGAAGGAGACTCGGAACACTTTCCGATTGTGATGGGGCTGCACTAGGGATCAACTCTTAGCCCGTTTTTATTTGTGTTGTTGATAGATGAATTGATGCGGAGAATCCAAAGTGAGGTGTCATGGTGTATGTTATTTGCAGATAACATAGTTTTGATTGACGAGACTCGTGATGGAGCAGTGTTTTGGAAAGTGAGGATTGGAAAAAAACGACGAGGGCTCGCTTCACCAAAGCATGAAGCGGAGCGCATGCTTTTTTCAACTAAAGCGGAATTTAATACAAAAATAAAAAATATTAAATTTGCATAGATAAATAACCAAGAACTCAATAGGAATAACACATTAAACAAATCTTTCAATTCTTAAATTGAAAAGTAAATAATAAATACTAGAACTAGAATAAAAAAGCTACAATCACAAAAAAAATAAAAACAAATTGAATATTTGTAAGCGTAAATAGGGAAAGTTAAACAAACTAACAAAACAAAGAAGAAAAATGGAGAATAAAAAAGCTATGGTAAACTACAAGAGGAGAAGAGAAAAGAAAAGAATTGAAAAAAGAGGGGGAGAGGAACAGAAAACAGAGGTAAAAAAAATCAAAGAGGAGAAGAGAAAATGAGTAGAAAACAGAGGAGAAAAGAAAATAGAAAAAAATCGAAAAAGGGAGAAGAGAAAATCAAAAAAAAGAAGAGAGAAGAGAAGAACTTAACCGAAACAATAGAATTGGAGAAGAAGAGTAGCAGCAGGAAGAACCAAAGAAGATGCGGAAGTCACTTGCAACTTTTTTAAAAAGACCTAAAAATCTTGCTTTTATGTAAAAGCGACGTTCACGCTCGCCTCACTTCTTGCTACTTTTGTTGAAGCGAGCGCCTTTTCATCTTGCCTCGCTTTAATTCCCTGAAGTGCTTGACCTCGCCTCGCTTTGCTTCACGCTTTAAGCACTGAAGCGAGTGCTTTTAACAGCACTGCGATGAAGTTTATGCTAAGTTGGAGGTTTGGAGACATATCCTAGAGTCTAGAGGGTTCAGGTTGAGTAGGACCACTACAGAATATTTGGAGTGCAAGTTCAGTGACATAATACTTGAGACTGGCATGGAAGAGAGGCTTGATGCACATGTCATCCAAAAGAAAGGAAGTCCCAAGTATCTTGGGTATATTATCCAAGGAAATGGGCAGATTGACGATGATGAAATGGAGGCTCACCTCCAGAGTATTGTGTAATAAGAGGGTGCCACCAAAATTGAAAGACAAATTCTACAGAGTGGTGATTAGACTTACTATGTTGTATGAGGCGGAGTGTTTGTCAATTAAGAAATCTCATATTCAGAAGATGAATGCTGCAGAAATGAAGATGTTGCAGTGGATGTGTGGGTGTACTAGGAGAGATAAGATTAGACATGAAGATTTTCGGGACAAGGTAGAAGTGACATCAGTGAGGACAAGATACGAGAAGCAATGCTGAGATGGTTTGGGCATGTGAAGAGGAGATGCACGGATGCCCCAGTGTAGAGGTGTGAGAGGTAGAGGTAGGCCGAAGAAGTATTGGAGAGGTAATTAGACAAGACATGACACAGTTGCAACTTAGCAAGGACATGACCTTAGATAAGAGGTTGTAGAGGACACAAATTAGGGTAGAAGATTAGTAGATAATAGAATGTTGTCTCCTTATCCTTCCATACTAGTAGTCATTATTTCTCGTATAGGTTCTTGACGACAGCTTTTTCGTAGACGTTCACTTGCATCACATACACAAGTGCTCTCTGAACCGTGCAATAAGGTCACCCATAACACGGCTCTCCCACTTGTCCTTCGATTTCTGTTACTATCTATTGTCTCTTGTACTTCGATTATCACACTATTTTGTTATAATTATTGTTCCTTTTTCTCAGAATGCTTTGTCATACTTCCTATAGTATTTTATCATGATTTCTTCACTTCCCTTATTTCTTTTTCAATCTGCTTTGATATTCTTTATCAGAAACGGCCTCTCTACTAGGGTAAGATCAACGTACACTACTTTTTCGGACCCTATTTGTGGGATTACACTGGATATGTTGTTGTTGTTGTTACCTGTACACACTAATCTTAGCAACTGGGATGGATCCTGAACTGCTAACGGAACTGATGGTGAGGGAAACAGCTTTAGACCTTTTCTCAATTGGATCAAGGCATGAAGCTTGGTCTATGGCCTCAAGTGGTTGCCTCGTGACGGATGTAAGTTGAATCGTGTCTGAGTAATACATCTGAGCTAAATATGCAGAACAATGAAACTCAAGTCAGTAATATTCTTAAAAAGATATCGTAAACAAATTGAAACTGAAGGAAATATATACATAAGGAAAAATGAGATCACTGTGAGTATAGGTGCTAGTCGTCGTCATTTTCCATTTTTGTTGTCATGTCCTCTATAGTCTTGCTATTGGTAATGATAAAAAGGCTTTAGAGTTGCTCATGGCTGCAGAAAATGGCTTCAACTTGGTCACTTAGGGTGGTCTCATGAAGTTGCACTCTTTTAGAGGTATTGGATGTTTAAGTAGTCATTTCTCCCTACTTGTGACTTGTGAGTGAGTTATGATTGATGTTGATATGATAAATTGTGGAACAGCTTAGACCTTTTCTCAATTGGATCAAGGCATCAAGCTTGGTCTATGGCCTCAAGTGGTTGCCTCGTGACGGATGTAAGTTGAATCGTGTCTGAGTAATACATCCAAGCTAAATATGCAGAACTATGAAACTCAAGTCAATAATATTCTTAAAAAGATATCTTAAACAAATTGAAACTGAAGGAAATATAAACATAGGAAAAATGAGATCACTGTGAGTATAGGTGCTAGCCGTCGTCATTTTCCATTTTTGTTGTCGTGTCCTCTATAGTCTTGCTATCGGTAATGATAAAAAGGCTTTAGAGTTGCTCATGGCTGCAGAAAATGGCTTCAACTTGGTCACTTAGGGTGGTCTCATGAAGTTGCACTCTTTTAGAGGTATTGGATGTTTAAGTAGTCATTTCTCCCTACTTGTGACTTCTGAGTGAGTTATGATTGACGTTGATATGATAAATTATGGCATGGGGTTGGTGATTACTTGATGTGTTATTGTCAAATGTTGCATGCAAGATCGTTGCCTAATACTGACAGTGTTGTCAAAGATTGGTTTGAGGTGTGATTTAGCCCAACAGCTAGGTGCAAATAGGCTGAGTGCTTCACCTCGCTTAGGAAGCACTTTAGCCACTAAGACATATGTTCATCACCCTTGGGTTGTTTATTGATGAAGAAACACTAAAAAGAATTATTTTGGCTAATTATAATTTTTTCAAAGGTTTTATCCAAATAATTGTTGTTTGTATTTAAATAATAATCACGCAAGTCAGAATTGGAAAATTTTTGTGGCAAATTAAGTAACAGAGAAATAGGATTTCAGGGAAAATAGAAACACTCTTATTAAGGTCCTTGCTGCATAACTGTTTCTTGTTTGTTATTATTACACTGAGAAAGCAGTACTGAGCAGTTATTATTTTTGTATTACATATATTTTTCATTGTTCTCTTCATTTGCCCCTTTCTTCATTAAAGCATGCGTTTTATATGTGCTTTGCGCGTAAAGCTCCAACAAACTTCAACGCTTTTTTTTTTTTTTTTAATTTCGCATTTGATATCACTTCAGCCTCCCGTCTTTCTTGTTAGGTTGGGTTCATTTCCATTGATTGATTTCTCTCTCTTTGTGGGGCCACATTGGCCCTTGTAACAATAAATGTCCTAGTCTCCCTTGAGATAAAATGAGCTGAGATAGTGCACTGGCTATGGAAAACAAGACATCGCNCTCTCTTTGTGGGGCCACATTGGCCCTTGTAACAATAAATGTCCTAGTCTCCCTTGAGATAAAATGAGCTGAGGTTAAGGAAGTTATTGCTTGAATTCCAAATCTTTCCCTTCTGATGCTAAACAACTCTTTTGCTGGCATTCTTTTCAGATGCATGATTTTTGAAATCTATTAACTGCTGCAGTGGATCGCTCCCAATTTTTTAAAAAGAATCTTTGACCATCTGTTCTTCAATAGCGGCACTTCTCCATTGATCAGTACTCTTTAAGTCTTAGGCTTCTCATTTCTTAGGTTGTCCTCTATATGAGTTCTGTTTGTGATCAAGGAATTCGTTCTTCAAGCTGCTCATCTTGTCTGGACTTTCTCTTAACAGTGTCATGGCATGTCTTAAGACCACAAGTTTTAAGGGTACTTTTTGTTTGTGCCAAAAGTCTTTTTTTTTTCTTAAGCTTTATGCACAATCTAATAGTGACGTATAAATAAAATTGAGGGAGTAACTGATTGATTTAACGGCTAAATAATGTACTGATTAATTAATAAATGTTCATGGTCCCAAGGGTATTAGTGCATTGATATATAGTTGAATTTATATCTTTGGGACTGCTGTGTTTTTTTCAATTAATTAATATTTCTTATTATTATTCAGGTCAACAATGCACACAGTTATACATGTATGGACCTTTACATTTTTGCGACCCCGTATCGTGTGACATGGGATTACTACGCTTTATCTCGTGAACATACTCTTCAGATCAATGAGTGGGAGTCTCAAGCTGAGTTAGAATATGTGAGTTTCTATTATTTCATCCGTGAAACTTCATAGACATTAATGTAAGCATCAGTTATGATAAGAGTAATGGACTTTAAAATGCAAATGCAGGTGAAACGTAAAGGAGTCTCAATTTTCCTCATGCAAGCGGGAATGTTAGGAACCCTTTCAGCACTGTGGGATGTTTTCCCTTTGTTCACAAGCACTGGATGGGGTGAAAACTCAAATATTGGATTTCTGAAGAAACACATGGGTGCTTCATTTGACCAACGTCCTCAACCATGGGTCAGCAACCTTACCACTGATGACATACATTCTGGAGATTTTCTTGCCATATCAAAAATTAGAGGGCGTTGGGGTGGTTTTGAGACGTTAGAAAAATGGGTATCTGGAGCTTATGCTGGCCATAGTGCTGTTTGCTTGAGGGATGCTGAAGGAAAGCTGTGGGTTGGAGAATCCGGACATGAGAATGATAAGGTACTTTTAGACATTTTTTTGTGTCTTTTCCATGATGGTACTTTTTCCATTCCTCTTTCTTTCATTGGGAGAAAAGACAGATTTATAATTATGTGGTTTTATGGACTTTTATGTTACATGCTCAACAACCATTCCAGTGACAAAAGTATGCATCGAAGAATGGAAAGGGACAAAAGTGTCCCTTTTTTGTGTATGTCTAAAATAATCCATATATGTCTATCTGATTGTTGCAAGCATGGGGCTTTTGGTTATAATTTATCATGGTATCTGGGTTCTATGCTGCTCAAACTTTTAAAAGGTGTTGACGGGTGCGTGATGGATCCTCCAAAAGTAATGCATTTTTGGAGGACCTGACATAGGTGTGGCAACATAGTCTGGGTTGGCTGCTCTGAGAGAAGTTGCAGTCTCTTGTTTAAGATATTATCTTCGACTTTTTGATGGATCGTAGTAACTAGTAAGATGGAGGTTTTTGCCTCCATTTACAAAAGCACATATGTTTACATTTTATAGGCTTCTTTATTTATTATATCTTTACTTTCATATATCAACTTTGGCATGCATTCAGATTTTGGGGTTCGTTGAAGATGAAACATGTTCCTCTTTATCAACATTACCATCTTCAGAAAACATGTTCCTCTTTATCTTTTTGTGCATTTGAGGTTTTTCCTACACGAGATGCAAGGATATAAGTGTATTTCCACCGAACATTAGAGAGTTAGCATAACTGAACTTTGAGAGTCATTATGTTCTAAAAATTAGTTGGGAGAAAAAATTAATTATGATATACCGATTCGATCCGAGCTCTTGGTCAGCAGAGGTAAAAAGGAAAAAAAAGAGGAAAATCTTCAAGAGTCAAAGATTTTCTTTTTTCTCGTTAGATTCTTAGTCGCTAGCTGAGGTAAAGGGAAAAAAAGAGAAAAAACTTCGAGAAGCTTTTCTTTTCCTCCCTAGCTTCTTAGTCACTACCTTTTTTTTTTTTTTCAAAAAAAATTTGAGCTTTAATGTGACTCTGTAGCTAGAATTCAACTCTTCTTTGCTACTGTCATTATCCTTTTCTTTTACTTGTTTCTGATATCCTTAAGGTGTAGTTAGCAGCCATTCCTATAGCTACTTAGCTGTTAAGAATGATATCTGGGAGATATGGCTTGTTAGAGTTTAAGTGTTTATTTGATTTCATGGCTCGTGAAAATAAGCACCTTGATGCAGGTGCAATAGACATTACCCGATACTCCAAATCAAGTTGAATAACTTCAGAGGGAGGTTGTATGGGATGGTTTCAGGGTGTGGTCTGCCTAATGATGCATATACGAAGTATACAACTTTAAGCATTGGTCCAACTATGTGACAGTGCTGAGTTCAAATACCATGTTGTATTGCTGTCATATCAAATGACATGATCCCTGTACAAAAATTGCACCATCTTTAATCAGATGAAATAGTCGGAACTCTGTGTTACAAATTGTGTGGATTGAGGTAGTGCCTGGTAGTGATTGAACCAAACTTCCAGGGGAGGTTGGGTGTGGGGTTGAACCAAATAAGAAAACTCTTAAGGTGGATGATAACATGATTACTGTTAAATTATGACCCAACTTGTCATGTATCTACTTTCAGGGGGAAGATATAATTGCTATTTTACCCTGGGAGGAATGGTGGGAGTTTGAGCTGAAAAAAGATGATTCCAATCCACATATTGCATTGCTCCCTTTGCACCCTGATTTCCGCGCCAAGTTTAATCAGACTGCTGCTTGGGAATATGCACGAAGTATGGCAGGCAAACCATATGGTTACCATAACTTAATATTTAGCTGGATAGACACAATTGACGGAAATTATCCCTCTCCTTTGGATGCTCATCTGGTATGCACCATCTACTCTTTCTGATCATTATTGTGCCAATTTTGTTCTTGCTTTATTACCTCGAGGTGTTTCCTTCCATAACTTCTTAATAATCCTTTTACTTTGTAATTCTTTTCATTTGGCACTTTAATCAATTTCTGTTTTGGCTCAAGCATTGACCTATGTTCTTTCAGATAAAGATTGTTATTGACCGGTGCATTTAAGATTCTAGACGTGTGAACTGAAATAAGTGATTAGCATGCATGCTTCTTTTTTCATGAAGAGTATTGAGGAGTGATGTTAATTTATACCCAAACAAAATTGGTTTTCAAATTTCTTATTGGATCTCAAAGTAGCTGGTCAGGTTTTGATGTGTTGACTCTTACAAGGTGTATGTCATTAATTCAGTTGAATTTAGTGTGATGTTATCTGCACATTCTCATGGAGCTGCATTTGCTTGCTGGAACCTTTTAGTATGACTCAAGTTTTTAACAAAATCCACATAGTATGCATGTGTACTTGAGCAGTGAATGATAGGTTTATTATTATCTGGGTAAATTGGTTTTGTAATACAAATTTGTTTTAGTTTTATGTCTTTTGTATAAGGAATCTTTATTTTTACACATAACCGGTATTAGCCATAATTCAAAAGAACCTTCTGTAGTCTTAGTAAGAGGGGGAAGAGTTAAAGGATTTACCCGGTGTGAGATAGATCCGAAAATAACACACGAGATCTTTGCATGATCATTTTCTTCTATTCAAATTGTAAAGCGTACAAGTGACCCACTTCCACTTATTAGCTTATGATAGCTTGAAGTTCATCAGAAGGTTCAATGTCATATCAATTTGGCAGAAATGAATAATGTCAACAGTTGGTTTCATGGAAATATAATCAGACTCTGCTTGCTAAATGGACAGCGGAGATTAAAAATATAAACTTGTGCACAATTATGCTGATGGGTTTTTGTGCAAGAACATCAAACTGTCATATGATGACTATTAATTACTTTTGAGATGTATGAAAGAAGGTTGAATGCGAGAAGAATGATGAGAGTAGAATGGGAGGTGTGGAAAGAGAGGTCAATGGCATTGTTGGTGCTTAGAATTTATATTTCAAATAGGGTTACTGTATTGGTTTATGCCTCTTCAATTTGGCGCATTTGTAAAATTTCACCAGCTTTAATTTGTTGTTGATATGTTGGACAGGTTGCTTCTGTTATGACTGTTTGGAATCACTTACAGCCTGCATATGCAGCTAACATGTGGAATGAAGCCTTAAACAAGCGACTTGGAACTCAGGTCAGATCTGTTTGCTTTAATTAGTGAACTGCCTCTATTTATTGAGACAAAAGTTGGACAAAATACACTCAGAGCAGTTGTTCACCTAGATAATACGGGCCTCCATCGAGTAACTGGTCAAATTAAGTCGAGCAAATTACTATGAAATGAACAAATCTCAATAACGTAACTATAGTTTGCCCTGAAAATGCACAATGGTTGGGTTAAAATACTTTCAAAACTCTCAATCAAAAACCCAAGCGAGTGCAGGCTTGTTCTGTACATCTGATAAGATCCACACTTAATGTTGAATGAGGATCTGAATTTTGTTTCCATGCAGGGCCTTGATCTTCCTGATGTTCTCGTCGAAGTTGAAAAGCGTGGGTCATCTTTTGCCAAATTGTTGACCATCCCAGAACAGGATGACTGGGTTTATAGTGATGGGAAATCAACATCTTGTGTTGCTTTTATTCTTGAAATGTATAAGGAAGCAGGACTATTTGGTCCACTTGCTAGCTCGATTCAGGTTACAGAATTCACGGTGAGTTCGTTAGATGGATTTGAAGTTCCATTTTTGGGGGAAGTTTCTTTTCAGCTGTTTGCTTGAGCATTGGAGTTCATTAACTGGATGAATCTGAACGTACTATTTCTTTAAAAGAAAATTCTTGGCCATTGCACTGGTGGAAGTATCTTTTGCTTATGCTGACTAAGTATATATTTCGGTCATTGATTCCCTTTTAGTTACTTCCCCTATTTCAACTGTTGTATTTCTGTGCTCAGGTTATCCCAAAATATGTACATGGTTTACTTTCCTTTTAAAAAATTGCTTCCCCTATACCTTGACTTGACTACTGCAAATTTTTCTTACCAAATACCAATGAAAGGGCTCACCTTTATGCTATCAAAACTTGGTCTATTTTCTATTTTGGACCTACTTCTATATAAGAGCTCTTCATTGTTTTTGAGTTTAGTCACTGCTTGTTTTGTTCTTCAGATGAAGATTTTGGTTTGTTGCAACTAAATTTCCATCGTTTTTTGCCTCTTGTAAATTAGGTCTTGGCCTAATCCCCCTTCTTCTTATTGTCCTTGCAGTGGCTATATAATTGAAACGGTAAATCAAAAAAAAAAGAAAGATCTCTTCATTAACATCTGGTGCAAGAAAGTGCTTCAACCCATTCAATAGTTATCTGTGTAGAGGTGAACTGGGAAACTTAAAGTGGGCTGGGGAAGTAGTTTTTATCTGTTTTCCAGATGTTTCTTTGACTGTGTTTTAATCCATGTCGAGCCTTTTTGGTGCATCTCACTCATAGGCATATAGATTCTTATATGTGTAGAGGTGAACTGGGAAACTTAAAGGGGAAACTTAAAGTGGCTGTGGGGTAGTTTTTATCTGTTTTCTGTAGATGTTTCTTTGACTGTGTTTTAATCCATGTCGAGCATTTTTGGTGTATCTCACCATAGGCATATAAATTCTTATATCAAATTCCATTGACGTATTAATAAACTGGTTGGGATCTGTTGTTTCGAGGTGCAGATAAAAGATGCTTACTCGCTCAAGTTTTTTGAAAACAATACGGACCAGTTGCCTAAATGGTGCAATGCGGATGACACAGCGAAGCTTCCTTTCTGTCAAATTCGAGGGAAGTACCGGATGGAATTGCCTGGATACAATACAATGGATGTATATGCCCATATGAATGAAAAGTGCCCATCTATGCCTCCAAAATATTACAGGCCACAAAGTTGTTGACAGGATTTTTATGGCCAGCTATCTTGCTGTAGTGTAAGGTATGTAAAAGGATGGTTTTCCAATGCTTTACAGGCCAGCAGGTTGGCGTGAAAATCGAGTTAGATTTATACCAAAAGTGGTAGGGAAAGGAATCCTAACAAACTTGTATGTCATAGCAGACTTAGAATTAAAGTGTAAATATTAGTAGTAGTTTTGTTGATATGTTCTGTCTGCAAAACTTGATAAATCCTGAAACAATCTTTTACTGTTGGTCAACATAATGTATTGTACTATGCTACTACCTCCTTTATGATGGAATTTATAGAATCCTTTTGCTCAAGCAGTTAAATTACCAAAAAAATTGTTCCTTTTCTTTGCTATGCCACTGAACTTGTCAGGCATATCCTGACAGACTAAGAGACTACGTATCATACAGCTCTATTAGTAGTCCTTGCCAGCTACTGCCATCCATCGGAGATATCAATTCCACTCCCTTACACTCAGTAAGGCTACGCATATCCTCTTATACTAGTTGTTTCAATGACGGGAACACTTGGATAGTGCCGTTATTGCTGCTTGGTCCGATATTGCTAACCTCAACTCCATAAAAAGCAGGTCCAATGCATTCCAACTCATGGTATCCTATCAGCGCAAGATGCCAAAGGAATTTCAGTTGATGGAATTTCTTTACACTTTTGGCAACCACTTAATTTCAACTTGACCAAATTTGGTAGCAATTTTTCACTGAACCATGAAGGAAATCTAGTCCCAAAATAGTTCACCACTTTTAAGGTTTTCAAGTTAGGATGCGGTTGAAGACCATCCAACACATACTCATCATTCGTCTCACGTCCTTCTGGTCCATCATGGAACCACAAATATGCCAGCTTGTAAATATTCGATTTCTCTTGTAAATATGTTGTTCGAGCTTCTTCTCTGTTACAGAACAATTGGAGACTGTTGATTCTCAATTAACCTCTAAGGTTTTTCAAATAACCTAATTCTTCTATTCGACGACCTTTCTCTAAACCTAACTTGGTTAACTGCAGGGTTTAAAGACAAGTCAATTGTCGCATCTTAAGTGGCATCTGAAAGTGCTCATTTGATTTGTAATATATGTGTCTCAAACTTGTCATATTTCCCATCTCATCTGGAAGCACCTTCAGTGAGAAGCAGTTATTGGCTCTAAATGTTTGCAAATTGTAGAGCTTGCAAATGGAGTTTGGCAAGGCTTTGATATTAGTGTCAGAGAGATCAAGATATCTCAAGTATATCAGCTTGCCGATTGAGGCTGACAACTCTTTGATGCCTGACCTGGACAAATTTAAAACTCTCAAGAACTTAAAGCTCAACAGCATGTCTTCAGATATATAATTGTTTCTCGAGAACAATGTGCATAAATGTTCTGGCTCATTTATCTTATCTATTTGATCACTTGGTTAGTCCCATCCAAAGTATCGCACTTGAGAAAAATTTTCTCCACCATCGCCCTTCGAATCAAAAAGTTTAGATTTTAAAATGTCTATAGCCAAATCATACACAAGATCATGCATCTTACAGTGTGTTATATTGTTATGCTTATCTAGCTCAACATCTTGCAACAAGGAATTTCGCAACAAGAGTTGAAAGAACTTGTTCCCAACGTCTTCCATCACGATGGTCTTTTGACATGGATGAAGAAAGCCTTCTGCCATCCAGAGTCGGATTAGTTGGTCCTTTTCAAACTTGAAATCTTTTGGAAACATTGCAAAGTAAGCAAAGCATTTTTTCAGATGCGGAGATGGTAGGAAATCATAAGTGAGTTTTAGGATTTCCTTTAAGCTATTTTCTCCATTATCATCTTCACCTGCAATGAAGGGGTTGCCATCAAGAATTGCTGGCCACTCATGTTTTTCCTTGTTGTGCAAGAGGCCTCCCAACACACTTGCAGCCAAAGGTAGACATTGACGCATTTCAACAATCTTGTTCTCCATGCTCGCTATTTCCTCTGGAACTTCCCCATCAACAAACGTTCTTTGTTTGAAAATGGACCAACAATGATCTCCTGTTAATTTTTCCAACATATGAGGATCTACTGCTACTATGGATGCCACTTGTTTTATACGAGTAGTCACGAGAATGCAGTTTCCTCTGGATTAGGTATCTGAATTAGGTTATAGAAATACATCTGAACATTTATATTACTTTGGTATGATGCACGCGTTAATTTATTTTTAAAAAAATATCAGGTAACTATCTACGTATTACTATATTAATTTTGAGGCCCTCTTCTTTTTCTTTCTTTTTCTACTTCTTTACCTCATGCTTCTTTTTCTTTTTCTTCTTTTTTCTTTTTTCTTTCTTTTTCTCTCGCCGATATCCTCCTTCCATACAAATCATATCATTAGTTTATTATCAATTGAGTCTTCTTTGCTCCTTTATCAGTTCGGTAAAAATAATTAGACAAATAGATTATTAATTGAAGAAATGAAAATGTAGAAGATAGATTGATTATTATGCCCAATAAAACCCAACTATGTACTATTCTAAAAGCAAAAGTCTTACGCAATAACTTAATTCTAACAAACAAACGTCAATTAGAATAATTTCTTTTACTCAGAAAAAAGAATGATTTTTGCTCCGGTTAAGATTTATTTTCTCTTGTCCAATTTGTTACAAAAATTTGTACAATCATCCTTGGTAAAGAAAACTAGATTTGTTTAAGAAGAGATGAGCTATTACAAAATGAAGAATAAATTGAAAAAGGATAAAAAAGAAGAGAGAAAAAATCTGTAATTTTGCAGAAAAGATGAAGAAGAAATAAAGAAAAAAGAGTATGAAAAAGAAAAAGAGCATTTAAAGGTGAAAAAACTTTAAAAAAAGAAAAAACAATTGCTTACTCAACAATTTATAGCTATTATAATACTATATAGGCGATTTTTAATGGCTAAAATATCACCCTCGCGCACGGAGTCATTGAACATATGACTTTGGTCCAGTCAATACTCAGGTGTATTTCTATAACCTGATAATTCAAGTAGCTAACGCAAATTTCACAGAGCTCAAATACTAAACTCTCAAAAATGATATAATTCAAATTTGTTTTCTTTATTTTCTTTTGGATCCATTATAAATTATCTTCTTTTTATGTATTATTTATTCAATAAAATAAATAATAAACTCATTATTTAATTAATTAAAATAATCAAACCTGCACTTATTTGTCAATCTGTATATGATGTGTCATTCATATATAATATCAGTGAAGAATATGTATGCGTCCGAGAGATTTTGGACTCGTTTGAAAAGTTAACTATTAATTGAATTTGAGTGTAATTAAATGTGATTATATAATTTGATTTATTTATTTGATCGAGTAATTAGATAATTAGTTGGAAAATGAGTGTAATTGGGAGGGGATAATTATACTCTCCAATTCTAGAGAGATGTGAAAATTGCAGAAAATTACATGGTGCAATTACGAGGTCACTTTTTAATTTCTTGTATTTTATTTTTAATTTTAATTTATTTTATTTTTAATTAATTTTTTATTTCTATTATTTTAATTTCTTTTTTATTTTTATTGTTTTAATTTCTTAAATATTTTTGGTATATTATTTATCTTTCATTTTCTTTCTTCTTATTTTCCAACTTTGCTTCTTGTGATTTCATGTAATTGCATTATTTTTTATTTTCTTCATTTAACATAAATGCATTATTATTCTAGTTTTTAGTTAAGTACAATTTCATTGTCGTATTAGAGACTTATGTTTGTCCTTTTCTTTTAAATTATATGTTGTAAGAATTATGTTGAAACTAATTTGAGTTATGTCGGAATTTGCAATAACGGTATATTAATCTTTTGGAATTTTTTTTTTAATTTATGATATATTTTCAGTTCTAATTTATTTGCTTTAGTAGTATTGATTTATTATTTCACATTGCATGTCATTCATTTTTTCGGTTAAATTTGATAGATTATTTTCGTAAAATATTGAATAATTTTAAAAAAGGTAAAAAAGTAAATAATAGAACTTTTAATATAAAATTTTTTATTTTTTTTATTTTTTTTATTTTTTTTAGTTTTTATAATTAATTTAATTAAAATATTATTAATTTAAAATATTTTATTTTTTTTATTTTTTTTATTTTTTTTATTTTTTTTATTTTTTTTAGTTTTTTTATATTTTTTATATTGTTTGTTTTTTGTTTTTGGGGTTTTTTTTTTTTTATGAATTTTGAGTTTTTTTAATTTTTTATTTTTTTAATAATTAACTTTTGTTTTAAATTTTTTAATTTAAGCTGTGTAATTACACTTGTGCAACCAAACAACACGCTTGTAATTACAACGTCAATTATATTATGACAAGCAAACAGGTCATGGTAATTACTATACTATGTAATTATTAGGTTTTATGAGAAATTACTACCTAATGAGTTGGTAATTTACTAACACATTTGGTTATTTAAGCATAAGCTATTACTTTGTTTTTACATAAATTAAGAAGCTTTTATGCCTTTTCTCTTATTTTATGCAAGCATTTGACTTAGAAAGAGAAAATGGAAGAATTAAACTGAAAGCAATCTCTTTGGAGGAAAAAGGGACATGCGTATCGCACATGGGCATCTGCGAATGTACATGCCAAGCGGGGAGAATGGGAAATATCTTTGAAACCACAACTGCAGGCCGCAGATTGGCATTTGCGGAACACTTAGGTGCCACAACAAATGACCTACAAGGGAGCAACTGTCTGGGCTTTGAGGAGTGACCTCGGGCCGTAGATTTGTACATGCGACGCAAAGTCTCGCGCCGGTGACCGTGTCCTTGCTAAGGGCAATATTGTCTAGATTTAGCACACGTGTACCTAAGAAACTTCCAAGCAATTTTGGAAGTTGTAATTTTTGGAGATTTTACTCCAATTGAACATACACACATTATGTCATATTGATTTTGTAGAGAGAAGAACATAGAGATATGTCATACTTGCATATGGAACATGTGGCACCTAGTGCCATACTGGAATCTTACTGACCTGGATGGGCTGATGCATCTAGTGCATGCACAACTCAATCAGAAACAACGGGAGATATATTTCGGGTTTGTAAGCCACCGGTCCTAGCCAGATAAGGCCGCCGTGTTTGTCCCCAGTTATAACGAAATGAGAACAAGCACAACCACTACACTAGGCCCCACCGGTCAACATATAAAACATAACAAATTTATTTACACGACCAACAAAAACTACTAGCGACGGCGCAATTACGCAAGCCTCTAAGAATACAAATAGTGGCCGGGATAGGGCCCAGGCCACCCAGTGCTATACGGCGAAAGGCGCAACCTCTACAACCTGGCAACTCCCGAACGAAGGGAGCTATCCAAAGCGCTAACTCTGAATAGCTACGAATGAAGAGCTGAATTATTTGTCCATCTAAACTGCGAGGCAAGTAATGTAGCGCCGGAGGTGGGCGTCGGTACAATATGTACCGAATATGTAAGGCTGACAAATGAGGTGTTAAAAGATTGAAAGTAAATAGAGAAAAGGGGAAGAAATATTAGCTTTGTAGTGGATTATTCCTAATGTTTGCATCTAGAAAAACACTACACGTATATGAGCTATAGTTGTACAATCATATATTCATAAGCTATAGCTAGCAAACAAGAATACAAACAAAGAACCTAACATGACCTTAAGTCTAGAAAGTACAAACAACACGAAATAACCTACGGGACCCCCATAAGCGACAAGTACACCTCAATCTATATACCCCTATCCAGATTCACCTTAGAAGCTCTGCGGTGCTATGCCAACCTACACACGTCCCTTAGATTATGGCGAGCCCACTTGGCTCATGGTACGGTCGCGTAATGCGGTTTAGTGGACTCACGATAAGCTACTTTGCAGACATTAGGCACCGACAGGAGGGCGTAAAAGTAATAGTCCAGCCATGAAATGGATTGTATACGGCCACCGGACCTTATCTTCGTCCTTGGGACGGCATATCGCTCCTTGGAGCGACGTCATATAACCCCTCATGGGCAACGATACAATTAGTAACCTTGGGGTGGTCACGGAAGACTCTTGAGTGAGGGAAGCTCCATGTCACGCCCCGCCTTGGGGGTATGGGAATCACTGGTGCCCTACTAAGACACAGGCCCCGAGTAGACCCACCGAGCCTAAGCACATCGGTGCACGGCTAGCTCCTAACTCTAATTCATGGAATAAACGGGCTATATACTTGTTGTAAATATAGCCTCCGGCCAGCTTGGGCCTATAGCCACTGTCTGTAACATCCCATTTAACTAGAGACATACTCATAAAGAGGAACCTATGCGGGCCGACAAGGCCACCATGCTGTCTAGTTATTTCTAACTCAATACGATAATTGCGGAACATCTACGTAGTGGCAAGGTCACCACTATTATACAAACGGCCCCACATGGCCAACACAACTAACCACGGGAGATATATATATATATACACAATTTGCAAGCCTCTATGAATCTTGATAAGATGGTGGGGCCTTGTACACAGCAAAAGAAAGAAAATAGACCTCCTAGTTGTCTAGCTCCAGGATGACGGGGAGGCGATGACTCAATGAGCTGGCTGGAATCACGAGGGATCGACTCCTCATCTATGAGTACTGCAGGCAAGTAATGCGGCGCCCCAAACGGGCGCCAACACCACTGGTACCGAGTATGCAAAGCAAACTGAACATAACTAAATGTAAACAACATAATCGAAACTATGATGTGGGAGATGTGCGGGTGTACGGCCCGGCCAGAATGCAGGCAGGGCTTTTACGTAGCGAAAGTAAAGGCGGAGCATACACATCGACGTGGCGTCTCTTGTCTATTAGCTAATATTATAACATATATATACATATATATAGAAAGAAAGGACCAATACCATCCCCATAAGCCGGAAGGTGCCAACCAACAAACAATCTATATACCCCTACCCGGGTTAAAACCATCCAAAAATAAGTCACTCCACTCATCTACTAACTTCTGAGCACCTCTACCCAGGCCCCCTAGGTCTCATTTCCGGGCTATGGCCTCCCAATATAAATAGCGTATGCGAGTCCGGAGGACTCTGTGCTATGTCGTAAGCTTTATGCTTTATTAATGCGTATCGTAATGTTGTTCCACGGGCGCAAGCGCACAACGGGTAAGCTTGTACTGCTATCTTCGATCGGCGATATGGGGAAAGCTTTATCCCATCTTCGTCCCCTCTTGCGGACGGCATGCCACTCCTCGAGTGACATATACCCACCCTCTCGGTGGGTCGGCACGGTTACCAACCGGGGCGGCGAGGGATGCTCAAGGTGCCCTCATAACACAAACAAGTCTCAACAATCATTAGTCACATATAGCAAGCATGTTTAAGCTGAAAATACTATCATGACCACGATTTCTCATTAGAACTCTTTTACGTATTTATCTTGATTCTCATCTTGATTTATACTATATACGGGACAGTATGTTGTACGGGCTATCTTCAATATCTGTGATATTATCTGGTATCGATATTGCTTTACCCAACTTTTATTCGAACATATGTCATAATATTATAAACATGCTTGCTAAATCAGCTCACGCTTACTAAACTCATACGGGACTCAATTCTTAACTTACAATTCTTTCTTCTATATAACATGCTATCTCACACCTTTGGATTACTAACTTCTTGAAATTAGCTTTACATACCTTTGCTTCGACTTTCCGACTAGGTAGAAATAGGCCAATACTTCAACTATTTCTCTCAACTCGCATTCATATACATATCCATTAGAACTAAATACACTAATATTAAGGAAGAAAACATCACTTCGATATATTTATAGCCCAAACTTTGGCTTATTGGAAAACAGTTGAAAACTTGCTATTTCTCAAGGAAATGCGAGGAAGGGAGAAATACTCAACTTTAGGGCTAGGAGTATATTGACACTAATTTGGAGCAATTCCACTTATCTTAGCTCGGTAGCACGATGATGATTTCATGGCCGGGCTACGAAACTAAATGCGCCCAGGAATGCTCCTTGCTGCTAAATGCCTCGGTATCTGAGGTTAATTTGAGTTTGGACCGCGTTTGACGGCGTAATCGAAAGGAAAATATCAAAACTCACGTTCCTCTCTGTTTCTCTTGCGACTTTACGGGAAATTTATGAAGTTAAATGAAATAAACCGAAGTTTGGAGAAAAACATATACTTGAGCTGGGCTGAGGGCCAGCGTGTCCAGGGCCAACGCGGAGGCCCTCCCTTCCCGTGACATGTTGCCATCGCGGAGGGGCTCTGCCTCGGCTCCTTCCGCGATGCCACCGACGGTTCTTATCGGTCTTTCCAGGGCCTTTCTAGCATGTATGGTATTCAAAAACTCTTAACCAACATGCGAATAGGCCATCTACGTGTCAAAAATTTTACGGGGTGTAACATTCTCCCCTTATGAACATTTCGTCCTCGAATGTAAACTTCCATTATAGGAGTTGTCAACTTACTCAACTATTTCTAGAAAAATTTCGGCGAGTTTTCCTGTAATATGGACTATCCCAAGCGAAATCTTGAAAAGTCCAATCACAGGGTACTCCACACAATACTATAGTATTCACATGAAAGATTAGAATCGATCATCTCGTTTATACATATACTATAAGGCACTGCATAAAATAACAATACTAACATACCTCTTGGCCCGACTATGCTTGAAATAAGTAGGGTATGGTTTCATATCTTCCTCCGCCTCCCAGAGTCATCTCCTCTCGGTTCTCATTACGCCACATTATCTTGTGAGACCTGCAATATCTTTGGTTCTCCAATCTACGAATCTGTCTGTCTAAGATAGCTACTGGAATCTCTTCATGGGCAGCTCTTCTGTAACACGGATATCCTGGACTGGAATTTACACTCTGTGGATGGGTCTCAGATGCACTTCCTTAGCATAGATACGTGAAAAACTAGATGAGCGGATTCACAATTACGGAGGCAAGTTCAACTCATATGCCACTTGGCCTATCCTTCGACAGATCTTATAAGGCCCAGCCAAATCTCGTCTTGAGCTTACCTTTCTTGGGAATCTCATCACCCCTTTCATCGAATGCTGAGAATTACCTAGTCATTCACATCAAATTCCAGGTCTGCGCCCGCACATCGGCATATGATTTGGCGGCTACGGTGCGATCATTAGGCGTTCTCGATAGCTTCACCTTCTCTTATGGCTGTGAATGATTTACGGCCCAATCGTGCTGACTCTCCCACTTCAAACCGATAGCCGTGATGCATTTCGCCCATACAATGCTTCAAGGGCGCCATACGGATAGTGGAGTGATAGCTTTTATTATCAGCAAACTCAAATAGTGGCAAATGCTGATCAGACTACCTCCAAAATCTAGCACATACGCCCGTGGCATGTCCTCGAGCTGTGCGAATAGTGCGTTCGGCTTTGTCATCTGTCGAGGGTGGAATGCGTGGCAAATTAATCTGCGTTCCCAGACCTCTCCGGAATGAGCGCCAAAGCCTAAGGCGTAAATTGTGCTCTGTCGGAGATAGTGATCTTGGAACACCGTGTAATCTAACTATTTCTCGATATACAACTCGAGCGTAATCTTGGCGAGGAAGGTAGCTTTCCTTTGGCGAGGAAATGGGTTGATTTTGTACGGTACACCCAGTAAGATTCCCCGCACATAGATGGCCTATTCGCGTGTTGGTTAGCGTATTTGAAAGCCATACATGCTAGAAAAGGCCCGGAAAAGATCGGAAAGAGAAATGTCGAACCATCCTTGAAGGAGCCGGGGGCGAGCCCACTCTCGATGCTTGAGCGTGTGTGTCACGGAGGCGGGGCCTTCGTGTTGGCTCACGTGACACGTTGGGCTGTCCGGGCCCAAGTATATAAAAGCCCCACTTCGGTTTTAAATCATTATATCACTTAGAAATTTCCAGTCGCGAGGAACAAAGGAAGCACGCAAATAATTATAATTCTCCCTTTCGATTACGCTGTCAAAGGTAGTCCAAATCCAAATTAACCTTAAGTACCGAGGTATTTAGCAGCAGCGAGCATTCCTACAGATTTTGTTTCGCGAAATTCGGCCGGTAAATCATTGAACTACCGGACTAAGGTAGTAGAATTGCTCCAAATTAGTGTCAATGTGCTCCTAGCCTTAAAATTGAATACTTCTCCTTACGGACTTCCGAGAAATAGAAAGTTTTGACCGTCTTTTCGATAAGCCTAAGTTTAGGCTAAAAATATATCGAAAGTGACGTTGTCTTCAATAGTGATTGCATTAGTACTAATTTGGCTGATGTATATGAGATGCGGTTAAATAGCAGATCTTTGACCGAGCTTCGTCCGACGGCTCAGTAACTCGGGGATTAAGGTATGTAAAAGCCGATTTCGGTAAGATTAGTAGCTTTAGCACTTGTAAATCATAGTAAACTCGCAATTGAGTTCGGAGTTGAATGTTGAGTATTGAGTAAGTTCGGTAAATGGTTTGCATTGTTGTATAAATTTCGGCCAAAAGTTAGTAGCTTGTAAGCCAAATGGCGAGTTAGCATTCCGAGATTCGGTATAGCCCGTTATGTGATTAGCAAGCATGTTTTTAGAATAATATGATACGGATATTCGGAATAGAAGTTAGTAAAGTAAAATCGAGATAGACCAGATGATATTACGGCTCTGAGATTAACCATTCGGGCCGGATGATATCCACGGCTCACAGTTAGCCATTCGGGCGGATGATATGCCCAGCTCTGATTAGCCATTCGGACGGATGATATCACGCTCTGAGATTAGCCATTCGGGCAGGATAGTATCTTGGGCTCTGAGATGAGCCATGGTTAGATAAGATTACGAATCGGTATAAAATAGTAAAAGAATCGGATAAACACAAAAGAGATCGAGAATAAGAAATCAGAATTGGATAAATCTTTGATTAAACATGCTTACTATATATATTGTGCTTATTGTTTGTTGAGACTTTATGTTGTTGTGAGGCATCTTATTGGCGTCCTCGCCGCCTGAGTTGGCTAATCGTGTCGCCCAGGCGGGTGGGTTTACGTCACTCCAAGGGTAGCATGCCATCCCGATTTGGACGAAGATGGGGATGAAGCTTTCCCCATATCAGGCTGATCGGCATTACAGTCTGAATGCTTGATTGAGTGCAAGCGCCCGAGGAGCCGGGGGTACAGTATAGGTGTCCTTGGGACTCGGACTGTAGTTATTTATATCGGAGGCTATGGCGGTAGAAACCCGGGGGCGGCGGAGGTTCACCTAGTTAGCGGATAGGTGGAGTGACTTATTTTTGGACTGGTTTGACCACAGGGTAGGGGTCTGTAGATTGTTTGCTTGCTTGGCGCCATCCAGAAACATGGGGGGTTGGTATTGGCTCTTGCTACATGTATATCTATTTATGTGCTATATACTGGTTAATAGCCGACGGACGCCGCATCTACGGGTATGCTCTGCCCCATCACGGCCACAGAAGCGATTCGGTTCATATCGGTTTCTTGGGGTCGATTATCTCTTGCTATTCGGCATTTGCTAGTTATGTGTTTATTATTCGAATTGTATTCGGTTGCTTTGCATACTCAATACCTGCGGTACTGACGCCCATTGGGGGGCGGCTGCATACTCACTGCGGGTCTCATAGATGAGGAGAGCGTCCTCGTGATTCCGGCCGGCTATAGAGTCATCAGCTCTGTATCATCGGGGGCACAGTTTCCCGGAGGTGTAACTCTTTTCCTTTTGTTGTGCGGTATGGGTAGGTCGGGGCCATTTTTATCCGATCATTTCTATCATTATTACTGTAGAGGCTTACTTGATTGTATGTATCTATCTCCATGTGAGTGAGTTGAGCTGGTGGGTATTTGAGGCCGTGCGATGCTTGTTATAGTTGTTTAGCATTCTGTTTACGTTGGCCATGTGGGGCATAGTTTGTGATGAAGTGGTGACACCCAGTGTGGTTATTAGATGTTATTCTACACATTATTGAGTTTCGGATGACTAGACGGCATGGTGGCAGCTATTGGCCGTATAGGTTCCTTGTTATGAGCATGTTACGGTTAGCTGTTGTTACATACTGGTGGCCTGGCGATCCGGGAGGCTGTATTTCTGACAGTTATCATAACCCCCTTGCTTCCGAAATCGAGATAGAAGCTAGCCGGGCACCCAGGATGTGCTTGGAAGCACTCGTTACTTGATCTAAGTCTACTAGGGCACAGTGCCCGGTCCATACCCCCAAGGCGGGGCGTGACAATTGTCGATCATCAACTATTACCCAAAATGGAATCGTGTCTACATATACAGTGCAGGTAATCCTGCCACAAAGTCATGTTCACTTCCCATTTCCGAGGAGGCACAACTATGTCTGAGTTAATCCACGGTTTAAATTGTTTCTGCTTTACTGTTGGCGGTTTTAAGGACCTTTGGGCTACAAGTTCGGCTATTTCTCTTTTCATACACGACCTGGTAGTTCTCCTTGATATCATGGTACATTTTAAATTAGATTGCACAGTGGAGAAGAATAGCGGGCGTAATGTACCTCATTCCTAATCTGCTTGGTGGGCAAATATCTGGAACACGGGCGGCCCTTCGCCAGCGGCACTTCATCCTCGGTTATCGAAAAATACGGCGCTTTCCCTTGCTGAATCCTTTCCTTAAAAAATTTGGTTAGATTGGGGATCTTCATATTGCCGTTCTTTTACCTCCACAACTAATGGCAACACCTTTGCGGTGTTGAGATTACCGCTCCGTTGTCCTCTATTTTACATTACACTGACGGCTAAACTAACTAGTGAATTTGTATTTCTCTCTTGCTAATTCCCATTGTTACAAGTCGCCAAACTCCCCATAGATTTATAGCTGGGGCGTTTTGTTACTACATTTGTCACCTAGATTAATCTGAGAATATTCCACATTTAGAGAACTTGGAATATAGCGGTCATGCGGCTTATTATCATGGAGAAATCTGGAGTAGTCTACAGTGTAAGCTAGAGCTTATCTGGCCTTCGGCCGCATGCTAAGGCTACATTTGTTCTTTGGGATAACACATGCGGTAGTACGCACACCATGTGCCCGTATTTGATCGGAGAGGATCACATTGGCAATGATCATGATCCCTAATAATGCAAATTTGAATAACCTTGAATAGCGAATATTTGGGTTGAATAGCTCGAATGTTGAGTAGTCTAACAATGCTCTAAATATACCACTAAAGATACACTGATCCATGCCTGTGCAGTTGTGAATAGCGCTTTTGTTATTCTACTTAAGAACCTTCATGAAGCTAGGCTTAATCGGACTTACTCTCGAGCGTCAATCTCTATATATCTTCACGGGGAATTTCTTGATCTCCTTGTCTTAGTAAACAATTTGTGCTAGCGAGTACTACCAATTTCTTACGCCTTGTTCGTATCCACTTGGATTTACTCTTTGGCACGTTGCAGGAAGTTCTCGGTCTTGAGCCATTACGAAAGGGCGGCTACGCTGGGGCTACTGCCATCGATATTTTACGGGGAGCAGTTTGCCGAAGTACTAATTACGTCGCGACTGCGATGTGGACACTTTCTTGGGGTGCCACGGGTGGCATACGTGGGACGGGCGGCGGCTTGCGGGTGTTCCATATAATAACTGTACTAGTTGACTAAACCCGACTCTCTCACTTATACAAATTTGGGAAAACGATGTACGACCATAACATACTAGAAAAGTTCTGGTATTGCTAACCTCTACGAAGTATGCCTATTCGGTCTTTCTAACGATGCAGGGTTACATTTTATGCGATAATATTCTGATCTTTAGGGATCTTCCTTGCTATCTGAGGCGCCCAGTGATCGTTGAACCAGTAATTGCGCCCTTATCATCCTAACACCTGATTCGGGCTACTAACTCTTGTAAGCTTGAAGTCTAGATCTGGCATCAAACATATAAGTCCATTAACTCAATAAGGCGGAAGCTGAGAAAGTTTCTATGGCTTCATACGTGAATCACACTTACATACCCTCTTCTTGGCGGGGGTCTCGTGTCTGATGTATATACTTCCTAGCACTAACCGGAGATACGTGTGTTTAACCCCACATTGGCAGCTATTCACGGCATATCGATATGCAGCCATATATATATATATATTAACAACTATGTAAAATCCATGCGAATTTTGAGTAATACGTAATCTACATGCTTTCTTGAATTTCTACGCACATGATATCTTTTTTGCTTCTACGAGTCTAATGATATTTCCTATCCTCTCGTATCATTTCGTTGATTTTCATTATTCACGGAAGCAACAAACATATGCACTTTGGTTATGGTCTGCTGTTTGAAATTCCGCCACTCTTACAACATGGGGTCAACATCCGAACCTTGTGGCCTTACTTGGAATTATATTGAGAGCCCACGGTATCTGGCTGGGCTATCTCTGAGCCACACTAGATTAGAGTCTACCGTGTCGGCCCGGTTTCTTAACTTCTCAGTGGCGGACATACCGCGACATGCAGACGCAATCTTCTTGTCTCTTAGCTGGCACATTGGTCTAGGCTTAGTCCTTAATACGATATTCTATCAGTAACGGGGTGATTCTAATTTCCCCACAAAATTTGGTATTCTGCTTCTTCCCCTTATCTTGCTTAAGTGAGCTCTCGGGTTCAAGGTACTTTTGCCCATTGTTAATAAGATTACTGGTCAAGTCCGACTTATACTTCTTCGGCTTTGCGGTCGGACCCATCCGATTCACATGACCTCCCTACCTTTCGTATCCATGACCGAAATCATAACTATTATCTTGCGGTATATCTTTGCTTTGTTAGCGTGTTATGGCGGACTTGGCCTTTTCTGACTCGAACTTGAATATTAGTGGAAGTCCATCACTGACGGATCTCCTACACCCACTTTAAGTAGCTAATAGTCTTGCCTTAACGACTTATTATCGTGAGGAGTGTTGCTCAGCTTACGTAATCATAGGGACTCCTTACTCCTTCTAACCTTTAGAATCAGCAATCCATCTTTACTTACACTTACTTTGGGAAACATGGCCTCAATCCTTATGCCTTTGCTATCTGGGATTAAAACTAAGAGATAGGAATAGCCTTTTCTTGCGCAACGAAGCGGAAACATGGAGCGCCTTATATCGAAAGATAGAGGTGGGAATCTGCTGTTCCCTCTCTTTCTCACACTTATCGGATAATCTAATATTGTCTATTATCTTAATCAGATCATATATATCTAACAAATAAATCAACTCGTATGTACGTTATGCTTCTAACTTCCTACTATGAAGTTATAGAAATATCTTGGGAATGAATTAGATAAAGGTATCACATTGGGAGATCCTTGATACTCCTCTAGCTGCTTCATGTTACCTTATGGCAGCTGGTGCCCTCTCCTGTTGCTATGTCGATCTTAGCTGCAGGAATAGGATATCGCTAGTCGGACTTGTATACGTATTCAAAGAATATGGTAAGTTTTAGGGACTCGACCCTATCTTCGTACCACTCTATAGCACATTTGAATGAGAAGAAGAGTAACCATCCTATCATGCCCTTGCAGCCTCCTGCCTATAGTATGTGGTGCACAACACATCCATAGATAAGACTCTACTTAACACGGCTTACAGACTCCGGGACACGACACGCTCGATACCAAGTTTGTCACGCCCGCGCCCTAGGGGTATGGCGCACACAGTGCCCTACTAAGACCTGAACTGGTAGACCCCTGAGCCTGCACATCGGTGCACAGCTGACTCTAACTCAGATTCATGGAACAAACGGGCTATATAATGGTACGTAAATACGACCCTCATTTGGGCTATAGCCACAATCTGTAACATCAGCTAACTAGAGACATACTCATAAAGGCGAACCTATGCCGGGCCGACAAGGCCACCATGCTGTCTAGTTATTTCTAACTTAATACGATATTAGCGAACATCTACGTGGCCAGGCAGGTCACAGCTATTGCTCTGAATACGGCCCCACACGGCCAACAAACTAACCACGGGGAGATATATATATATATATATATATATATATATATATATATATATATATATATATATATACACACACAATCTGCAATCTTCTAAGAATGCGATAAGATGGTCGGGACGGCGGAAATGCTTGTACAACAAAAGAAGAAATAGACCTCCTAGGCGTCTAGCTCCGGATGAGGGGAGGCGAGTGACTCAATGAAATTTTAGTTAGAATCACGAGGGATCGACTCCTCGTCTATGAGTACTGCGAGGCAAGTAATGCGGCGCCCCAAACGGACGTCGACACCAATTGCAGTATGCAAAGCTTGGCCAGACATAACTGAATGTAAACAACATAATCGAAACTATGATCAATAGGAGATGGAACTGTACGAACTGATAGAATCTGAGCAGGGCTTTTAAATGCGAAAGTAAGAGCGGGAGCATACACATCGACGTGGCGATCTATTTGTCTATTAGCTAATATTATAACATATATACATATATATATAGCAAGCAAGGACCAATACCAGACCCCATAAGCCGGAGGTGCCAACCAACAAACAATCTATATACCCCTACCTGGGTCAAAACCATCCAAAAATAAGTCAATCCACTCGATCCTACTAACTACGAGCACCTCTACGGCCCCCTGGGTCTCCGGCTCGAGGCTATGGCCTCTAATATAAATAGCGTAATGCATGGGAGGACTCTTATGCCCATGTCATGAAGTTGTAACATGTGTGCATGTCGTAATCTATTCCACAGGCGCAAGGCTTTAGCAGTGCCCAAGCGATAACGCTATGTGATCGACACGATATGGGAAAGCTTCATCCCCATCTTCGTCCTCTGGGATGGCATGCCACTCCTCGGAGTGACGTATACCCACCCTCGGTGGGTGGCAGTTACCAACCGGGGGCGGCGAGGACGCTCAAGGTGCCGTCATAACACAAACAAGTCTCAACAATCATTAGTCACATATAGCAAGCATGTTTAAGTGAAAATATTATACGTGATACGTTTCTCATTGAACTCTTTTCTGTGTTACACCGATTCTCATACTGATTTATACTATATACGGGACGGTATACGCGTACGGCTATACTGTATCTGTGATATTATCTGGTATCGATATTGCTTTACTAACATTACACAGACATATGTACATAATATTATAAACATGCTTGCTAAATTGAAAAGCTCACAGCACTAAACTCATACGAGACTCAATTCTTGACACGAGATTCTTTCTTCTATATAACACGCTATCTCTTTGTCTTGGATTACTAACTTGCTGAGAATTAGCTTTACATACCTTCAGCGGACTTTCCGACTACTTGGTAAGCTTCGTAATACTTGACTATTTCTCTCCATTTGCATTCATGTACATATCCATTAGAACTGAATACACTAATATTTTGGAAGAAAACATCACTTTTCGATATTTTTATAGCCCAAACTTTTGCTTATTGAAAAATGGTCGAAGAAAATCTGCTATTTCTCGAAAGTCGAGGAGGAGAAATACTCACTTTGGGCCAGGAGTATATTGACACTAATTTGGAGCAATTCCACTTACCTTAGCTGTTAGCACTATGATTTGCCGGCGAATTTCACGAAACTAAATCCGTAGAATGCTCCTTCTTTGCTAAATACCTAGGTATCTGGGGTTAATTTAAAATTGGACCGCGTTTGACGGCATGTCGAAAGGGAAATTATCAAACCTCACGTTCTCCTATGTTTCTCTCACGACTTTACCGGAAATTTATGAAGTTGATAAAATAAACCGAAGTTTGGAGGCTTGTCACTTACTTGAACACAGACCAGGGGCCAACGTGTCCGCGGGGCCAACGCGGAGGCCTCCCTCCGTGAAACACGTTGCCATCGCGGAGGGGCTCACGCCCGGCTCCTTAAAGTGATGGTTCGACGGATTTCTTATCAGGTCTTTCCGGAGCCTTTTTCTTGCATGTATGGTATTCAAAAACTCTTAACCAACATGCGAATGAGCCCATCTACGTATCGGGAATTTTACAAGGTGTCCAACTTGCTCCACTCCCGAGGTGCTATCTTGAAGTCTCAATCTAGCCACTCAAAGACATATTTGGCCTTACGGGCCTCACGCGGCTAACTTCTCTCCTAGAATAATATATATGGTACGCTGTAAGCACACCCCATGTACGTGTATCTGATCGAGAGGATCCTGGTGGTGATCATAATCTCTAACATTCTAGACCAGAATGGGGCCCGAGATTTGGGTGGCCTAATAATACTCTAAATGTCTTGTTGGGGCAATTATAACTCACAAGCAACTATAGGGTCGTAGACGACCAATTATTTAGTCCTTTACTTAAAAGCATTGTAGAATTTGCTGCGTAGACATGCTTTTAGCGGTCGGTCTCTAATCCCTCGCAGACAGCTTACTGACATCCTTAGCCTGAGGGTTATACTTTGCTAACATGGTCTCGATCCCTTTAGACCTTAACTTGGTTTGCTCGAATCTTATATGACACATCACAGGTGGTTCCTAACCCTATAGATATATTTATATAGACTTAGCCACTCGACAATTTGTACCTAAATATCTTATAGGAATAGAGGTGGCGGTGGCCCTGCCTCAATTGCTAGTAAGGTCTCCTTCCTTAAGGTACCCATGGAGTGCACTTGACTGAATGGCTGGGCTGGCTACCTAGCAACTGTATGACGGATACTAAGTCAGCCCAGGCCCGACAATCAGCGAGTAGCTAGCCTTAGATGGCGGTCTGTCCTCCCACAGTTCACTATACGACCTAGTGCCGCTAACTCTAAAGTATGGCCCTCCTGTCTAAATTTTGGCCACAGGCGTGAGGATACACCAATGGCCCTACGGGGCGTGCTCGACAATGCGGCGCCAAGGCGAGTAGTTATATCGCCTAGGCGCGCCTATGTTCAACTTACTAACTCGGGCCCAATAATTATTCACGAACTTCTAAGGTTCAGGCCTGACAATAAAACATACAATTCTAATAATACAATGAACCGGAGAATAGAAGAGTTTTATGACACTTCTGGCGCGTATCACACTTAACATGTTCTCTCGACAAGGGACTACAGCATTATAATCTATATATGTTTTCTATCGGCTAACCACAACATATATATATATATATTCATAGTCTACAGATAATAGCTAACCACAACATATTCGAATCACAATCTTGGTACTTATTCTCTGAGCGTATAGAGCCAGTTATTTCCATTCAAGAACATAAGTCGTAGAAATAACTTGCCAGGGATAAGCCTTACATACCTCAATTATCGTTTACTGAATAAAGCGACGAGTTTCAACTTGTATTCGTCAGCCCTTTTCATCTATAACCGTTATCTTGGGAGAAAAGATGAATTTCAATACGAATTAGGCTTAAAATGACAACTTTTGGTACTAATAACAATAATAATTCAACTTCGCAAAATACTTCCAAAAACCTATAATTTCTGAGAGTTCAAAGGAATGCTTACTTGAAGCCTGTGATCATTTAAAGAATTAGTTTGGAGCAATTCGATAACTTCT
Organism: Datura stramonium; assembly: GCA_018107945.1. Taxonomy (NCBI): domain Eukaryota; kingdom Viridiplantae; phylum Streptophyta; class Magnoliopsida; order Solanales; family Solanaceae; genus Datura; species Datura stramonium. The sequence continues at coordinate 63,751 of JACEIK010001869.1, forward strand.
ACTCGGTAGAGGTTCCAATTTTCCGATCAAATTTTGAGAAAATAACTCCTTAGTAATGCTTCCCGTAGGCTTAGGAATCGTTACCCAAAGTTAATTTGAGATTGGATGGTGTTTGGTAGCGTGATCAGATGAAAATCGGTTAAAAGTTACATGTGCTCTCTATTTTGGCCGAGGCAAACTAATTGGAAATGATTTAATCAAACAAACTAGGTTTATATAGTACTAGAGCGGTGGCGGGGGGTGTACGGTGCACCCCATCCACGGCTGAACTAGGGCGCGATGTGCCGAGTGCTGGCGCCAAGGCGAGCTACAAGACACGGTGCCTAGCGTGCCGACCTCTAGGCCTCGGCCCACTGTCCGCTTGAACGTGCTCGTACTCCCACCTCAGGACCTTCTTCTAGAGGTTTTGTATGCTGAAATTCTCAATACATATGTGCACACGACAATCGCACTACAGAAGTTTACGGGGTGTAACATCCTACCCTCTAAGAAAAATTCATCCTCGAATGTTATCTTCGGGATTACAAGAGTTAACTCTTCCGACTAATACTTAGAAAAATTTCAGCGAGTCTCATTGTAGTATAGACTTTCGGGAACTGGGGGAAATGCGAAAAGTCCAGCAGGCGTCTCACGGGACGCTATAAACAACTGAGATAATATAATGTCATTACTTATATAAGCGTGATAACAACAACAATAAGGGCATTACTCAATACTTGAAAATTATTTTCGTTCTGAATTTTATATAGAAATCTGTATGTTGTCATTATAGAGCCTGGAACAATTGAAGATATTTAGATCTTACTTTAGCTGCTTCTTAATTCCCTCTGTTATACTTTCATTCCCCTTTAAATCTTTGAAGCTACAACCTTGGTCCTCAAATTAGCTTCCACGAATCGACCATCTAATATAACTATTGGAATTCCCTCTATGGAACATAAACCACTACCTTAGTATCTCTCTGGGTCAATGAGACAAGGTCTTCTACGCGCTTGCTTAGTATTGATAGCGAGATCCGAGCTCAACGAAACCCAACTCTATCTTATGAGTCACTTGGCCAATCTCTGGAGGACTCGGTATCACTTAATGAATCTAGGGTTGGACTTGCCTTATGTCATATCTCATAATGCCCTTCATTGGCAGTTTTGGGAATATCAACTGCTTCTTCAACTCTTAACTACTTCATGTACATTAGGGTAGGACTACGACAACACGAGCTATCGCACCCATTTCTTGGTAAGTTAACTTTTGATGTTCCCTATTGCAATATGTGATGGTTCCAACTACCTCTAATTTACTTTAGGGGTTTCCGCTTCCACTCATAGTATATCTCTGGGCGTCTGAATTGGGTCTTCTGTAGCTGTTGCACTTGGGGACGATAAACCAGCCAGCTATGAGACGCTCCAATGCGCTCCAGCTTCCTAGAGTCTAGATTTGGGAATTGTGCCTCCCACCAATCGGAGTTTATTAGATACTTGGTCTCCATGCCGCCAAACTATCTTCTTAAATATTTAACATTCATAGCCTTTGGCTGTTGGACATAGTTGATCTTATTAGCAGCCTTTCCATGCGGCTCAATGAGGTCAAATTTACACCTGGTACGAGATAACCCTAAAACTATATTCATGTAGATTATTTTCCACTTCCTTGCAGGTACGATCATCTCCTGAATTGGCCTGTTTCATTCTTGCTATCCAACCCCCCCAGCTGGTCATTGGAGTGCTGTGCTACGATTGCCATCCGTAGGTCTCTCTTTATGAACTAATTTTGTTTTCATTAGGCTGGGTGGAGGGATGAGTGGACATAGTCTTGCCTTGGCCACTGTCACACTAATGAAGTTACTGCACCTTTGGAATGTAGAGTCAACCTCACGGGTCTTATGACTCCGCCCCTTATTTTCTCAAAGGCCAATAACTTCCTACTAGGCCTTGTATCTAGGTTGTACTAGGTTAGAATCTCTGGCGCTTCTATGGTGGTGGTGACATTGCAGCACCTTGGGTTACTTCTCACTATCCACGCCAGATTTCAGCCCGATCCTTAGTTATACGACATTTAGCGGTGGTCCCATGCTCTGTCAACCTGCTCCAACCTGGAGGTGATTCTGGTTTCCCCAAGTTGAATAATCGTGCCTTTCCCTTGCTTCCATTGGATTGAGCTCTGGGGTTCACCGTGGCTTCTGCCTAATTACCGTAAAGATATTACTAAGCAAGTCCTACCGACTGTATCCTTCGACCACGCACTCCAGGCCTATCTCATTCATATGATCTTTTTGTCCTTCGATATGACAAGCTAGGGCCGTAGCCATTATCTTGCAGTTATGCCTTACCGTCATTAGCACACTGCATCAAAATCGGCCTATTCGACACGAACTTTACTATTGCTTGGGGGGTATCGGAGTTATGGACTCTCACACATACTTTGAGTGCCCTTGTTGATCTTATCTTCTCTCACGACTTATTACCGTAAAGGTCTAGATAACACTTAAGCACTAGTGGTCTCAGCCACTTTCTAGCACTTTCAGGAGTCAACGGATCTACCCTTACTATTTACTCTGGGCAACATCCTTGTAATTCTTACACTCTTTGTTACACTAGGAATAGAGGCAAGGTGGAAGATGACTAATTCTCACTACAATAGAAACGAGGTGTGGAGCGTACAACATCAGGGGTTGGAGGAAGAATCCCGCAATTCCCTTTTTTTGTACCTTCTAGGCAACTGCGTTGGCTGTTGCCCCTGTCTAATTCTATATATCTGGTAGGTAAGTCCCAGCTCATATATGCTATATACGACCTCCTACTCTACGAGGTTGTAGAAAGAAGCTGGGGACGGTCTTTGGCATATCTACTACCTTACGAAGTTCTGATGCCTCGGGGAAGGTACTGGGAAGATTAAAAGATATCCGCCTTAGCCTTCGTCCTCAAGCTGGTTGTCCCCCAACTTCTTGGCATGCACTGACCCGCTTCTTCACGCTATAGTTATCTTGCGGATGGCTAGAGTCTATCTCATGCAGCACATTATTCTAGATAGACATAGCAATGGCTTGGGAGGACTCAACTGTGTACAACTCGGCTCTATAGCACGATCTGAGGAGAAGAAAAGGTAATCATACTATCATGCCTCAATATTGCTTCTTATAAAATGCTGGCGCATAACATATTTTAAGCAAGAAGACACGGCAGCCAGACTCCCTAAGATACGAACTTCTTAGATATCAAATTTGTCATGCCCCACCTTGGGAGACATGACTTGCACCTAGTGCCATACTGGGATCTGATTGACTTGGCTGGGTTGATGCACGTCTAGTGCATGCCTAACTCGTCAAAAACAACGAGCTATGTTTTGGCTCTAAACACAGCCCTTGGCCAGGCAAGGCGCCATCTTGTCTAGTTATAACAAAAAAGAAAATTGGAAGAAGCCACTACCTTTGGTCCCTACACGGCCAACATCTGAAATATATAACTAACTTAGGCCCCACACAGCCAACAACAACTAACTAGCTGACGACTGTAGTCTGCAAGCCTCTAAGAATACAAATAGTGAATTGGGACGGGGGCCACAGCCTGCCCCAAATTCTATACAGGCGAAGACTATAACCTCTACAACCGACTCAACGAGGGGCGGCCAAGGCGGTGACTCTGAACAAGCTATGACTGAAGAGCCCTAAACTCTAATCTATCTAAACCTGCAGGCAAGTAATATAGGGCCCGGGGATGAGTGTCAGTACAATATGTATCGAATATGTAAGGCGACAAGTAAGTGCATTAAAGGCGAAAGTAAATAGAAGAGGAAGAAAGATTAACACAATATTTGGCTTATTCCTATTCTGCATCAAGAAAAACACCACGTAGCATGAGCTACGATTGTATAATCATATATTCATAAGCTATGGCTAGCAGACAAGAATACAAACAAGAGCCTAACTTTGGCCCCCATAAAGTGGTACAAACAACACGAGAAATAACCTACTAGGACCCCTATAAGCCCAGAAAGTACACCTCAATCTATATACCCCTATCCCAGGGTTTTCTATGACTCTATTGGTGCTATAGCCAATACCTGTCCCCATGGGTCTGCAACTGAGCCCTTGACTCCACGATCTATAGCTATGTCGAGTTTAGTAGACTTCTAATAGCGCACCCAGAGCACCCGGGCTCAACGGGGTGTGCGCCGATACGACACTTAGAAGTAATAGTCCATCCATAGAATGGATTGTATAAGGCTCTCAAACCTTATCTTCGTCCCTCGGGACGGCATATCGCTCCTTGGAGTGACATTATATAGCCCCTCATGGAGGCGATGACACAGCTTAGTAACCTAGGGTGGTCACGGAAGGCTCGAGTGAGGGAAACTCCACCAGGAGTGCTATGTAAGTCTCAATCTAGCCCTCAAAAGGCGTATTTGTCCTTCTAGGCCTCATGCGACCATTGCTCACCCCTAGAATAATCTATATGGATGCTACCAGGCACCTCGTGCACCTGTACGATGGAGAGGATCCTAGTGGTGATCATAATCTCTGCGGTCTAGACCGAATGAGGGTGAGATCCGGAGTGGATAATACTCTGAATGTCCTATTCGAGAAACTATAAATCACAAGCAATTGTAGAGATTCGTAGATGACCAATTATCTAGTCCCTTTACTTAGAATGGTTGTAGGACTGCTACTGAGCGGACATACTTTTGAGCAGTCAGTCTCTAATCCCCCGCGAGTAGCTTACTGACATCCTTAGCTTGAGGTTATACGTACTAACATGGTACTAGTCCTTTAGACCTTAACTTAGTTTGCTGGTCTTATATGACCTTTCGGCGGTTCCTAACCCTATAGATATGTTTATATAGGCTTAGCCACTCACGACAATCATTACTGAATATATTATAGGAACCGGGATGGGGCGGTGGCCTTTGCCTCCCGCTACTAGTAAGGTCCCCTTCCTTTAAGGTATCCACGGGTCTATTTGACCTAAAGACTAGGCGGCTTCTGGCAGCTTGTATGATAGATACTAAGTCAAATGGAGGCCGGCAATCATGGTAGTAGCTAACTAGATGACAGGCTCACTCCGAGTTCACTAGACGACCCTAGTGCGTTGAATCTAAAGTATGGCCCTTCTATCACAAATTTCTATCCCGTGGCATGAGGAGTCGCCAATAGCCTGTCGGCGTGCTGCTTGACAATACGGGCGCAAAGCGAGTAGTTATATCGCCTAATTGCGCCTATCTTTACATTCAACTTACTAACTCGAGCCCAGTAACTATTCACAATCTTCTGAGTCTAGGCACGATAATAAAACTACCACAATTCTACTAATACAATGAGCTGGAGAATAGAAGAGTTTCTATGACACTTCTAGCGCGTATCACACTTAACAAGTTCTCTCCCAGCAAGGGATGCTTTGCGGGTATAATCTATATATTTTCTAGAATCTAACCACAGCATATATATATATATATATATATATATATATATATATATATTCATAGTCTACGAGACAATAGGCGGCCACAACATGTCTAATCACAATCACGGTAGCAATTTTCTGCGGCGCGTATGGGACCATTATTTCCATTCAAAGAACATAGTCGTAGCACTATACGATGAGGATAACTTGTAGAGGGATAAGCCTTACATACCTCGACTTCTTTTTCCTAAATAACCAATGAGTTTCAACTTGTATTCGTCAGTCCTTTTAATTTGTAACCGTTATCTTTGGGAGAAAAAGATGAATTTCAATACCAAATTGACTTAAAATGACAACTTTTGATACTAATAATAATAATACTTCAACTTCACAAAATACAGCCAAAAACCTATAATTTTCCGAGAGTTCATAAAGGAGAAATGCTTACTTGAAGCCTGCGATCATTTAGGAATTAGTTTGGAGCAATTCGACAGCTTCTACCGGTAGAGTTCGATTCGCGAGAGAATTTTGAGAAAATAAATCTGTAGTAATGATTTTTCATAGGCCTAGAACTCGTTACCTGAAGTTAATTTAAAATTAGACGGTGTTTGGTAGCGTAATCGGACGTAAATCGGTTAAAAGTTGCATGTGCTCTCTATTTTGAACGAGGCAAACTAATTGGAAATGATTCAATCAAACAAATTAGTTTTATATAGTACTAGGGAAGTGGAAAGGGGGGTGTGCGGCGCCCCCATCGCGCTGCACCAGGGCGCGATGCGCCGGTGCCACTGCGCTAAGGTAGGCCACGTGACACGGCACCCGGCGCGCCGGCCTCCGGGGCCTCGGCCCGAATCCGGCAACTGACCATGCTCGTACTCCCACCTCCCGACCTTCTTACGGAGGTTTTGTATGCTAAAATTCTCAATGCATATATGCACATGATGATCGCACTACGGAAGTTTATGAGTGTAAAAAAGATAAAAAGTAAAAGTACAATTTTTCTTCTTGTTTTTAATTTCCATCGAGAACTCCATTGTTGTAGACCTTATTCTTGAAATTACTTACTTAATATGATGAATATGGAGGAATTTCTTATTAGTATAATATTTCTCTTTTTACTTATGAGTAGCTAAATTTCTTGCTAGGGGTATGTGTACACGACGGGTGTCTAGATTTGATTGGGTGTTGATGAATTATTCTTAGATTTGAGTAGTAAGCATAGATCTATTGTTTCCTCCAAGTTTTAATTTAATAATTGATGGTTGTTAACATTGATTTAGCTTTCTTATCTTGCTTTTTCTTGAAAGAGGGATTTGGGTGAGGATTCAATAGTGAGGAATTGGGTGCGAGATGCTTGGACTTGAGCTAGAGATAGTCAAGACCCATATTCATATGCTATTAAAGAGTTAAGGCTAGAGATAGTTTAACCTTTCCTCAAGCTTTGTTGGTTGGTTTATTGATTAGCTTTGGGATTTGAGAAAATCCAAGGGTAAACCCACATCCTTTTGGTTGAGAAACGTAGGATGTAGCCATAACCAATGCTCTCCATGCTCCTAACAAGTGGATAGGAATTTTAATCCAGCCCTATCAAGTCGACGCCCCATCAAATGCACACCTAGTCACTCTTATTGATTGCAACAAGTAGCTTGTCCCTTCTTTGTTTTACAATTTGATATCAATACTTGCTTTCTTTTCCCTCCAATATTTACATTTTGTTGTTTAGACATAGCGCTAGATAGTTTGAGTTAATTTACAAATTTCAGATAATCTCCTTAATCTCACGCTGGGATTCGACCTCGACACTCATTGAGAATTTATTTTTGACAATGACTACAACCACCTCCTTTTAAAGGAGCAACATGTTAAACATTATGCTGCCTAATAATTACACTAATTTCAATTATCGGGTAACTTTTCAAACAGACCCTTAAAATATTTATTCTCATCGAATTGAGATATCTCGATGAGATCTCATAAAATAAAGAGGTTGAGTTGTCAATCTAGGATAAGTACGAGAGTCTTCCAACAACGGCCTAAATGATATTGATCACATACTTTTAATATATCACAAATATTATAGCATGTCTTATCTCGATTAGAATAAAAGCAAAAAATAATTTTTGCCTATAAATTTTAGTCATGATAGCTACAATGACAATATTATTAATTTTCTACTTAAAGAGAGGATGTTGACCGTATGAATGGTGCCACAACATATTTGGTAGTTCACCATATGAATGGTGTCACAATATATTTAGTAGTACAAAATTGGTGAGAGTTTCAGACGAGCTAATTTGTTATTACCCAGAGAATAAAATTGATTATAATATTGAGGTTTTTCGTAAGTCTCAATAAAATTTATTAAGTATCAAGGTAATAGTCAAAATGAAATATATTGAAACTATAAATTTTGAGAAGATTTAAAAAATTTTCATGCTACAGTGATAAGTTACAAATATTTATGTGAAAGGTTACCGTTTTTCCTCTTGTTTATAGTACACCAATATGGGCATGATAGTGGAATCATATATGATAGTAAACTAGAAATTTATTAAATAAATATCAATTGACATGACCGGTTGGACATTCCAGTTCAAATATGATGTGAAAAATAATTAAGACTATAATGTTTATATAATGAAGAATATTAAATTCTTCACAAATTTTCTTGTGTTACTTGTTCTTATGTCATATTAATTTTTACTAAGCTAAGGTTGAGATTGTATCCTCTAAATTTAACACATAAAAAGATTAATATGGGTCGTTCATACGCCGTAGCCAATTGCGCTTACTATCATATGATTTAATAGATGTATTTATGGTATGATCACGCATTTGATATCAACTTATAATTTGAATTTTACAAGGAGTGGAATTATTAAACTAAGAACACGATTCTAACTATAAAGTTATGTTGCTAATGCGAGTATATCCAAGTTGATTTAAGCTCAAATTGTATACCTTCAACTATAGTTAAATCGCTAGTTATAAAAACAAACGTACAAATAAAATTTTTGTACAGATGTGTTATTAAATGTTTACAATATTTATACACATCAAGCAAAAATGATTTTCTATCACAAATTAGTTCAAGTGGAGGAACCAACTAATTCTTATCTACAAAGATGGATGTCAATAATATTAAGAGCAAATGTTTGATTTTCACAAAATTAGGAAGATGATGAGCAACTGAAAAAATAAGTTACAAGTAATGAAGTATCACTGATATGATTATCGTTCAAAAGATAACTCAAGTCCATTGTCAGAGATGCGATTCACGGCTATGTTATAATCTAGAGTTTGTAAATGCTCCAGTAAAAAATGTTTGAAGGACAGAATTTATGGCACTCTTGAGCTATTGATAGACCAATCGAGTTTCAAAGGTAAAACTCCTTGAAAAGTAGAGGAGAAGCTAGTTAAGATGGTCATGATGACTCATGATACTTGAGACAAACGCTTTAAAAGAGTATCAGACATAATATTTTATAAAACCTCGAGAAAGGTTTAGATATCTAAAAATAATGAAAAATAAAGGGATCTCGATAATTATGTCGTATTTAAACCGATGTCGAATAACCATCGACGATATCTTTGATATAGTGTAATATAACAGCCCAAACAATCAATGAGGATCTTGAATTCAATTTTTTCAAGAGTGTGGACATATAAATTATTATCCAAATAAAAATATGCAATTAAGCCATTTGTTTGGCACTTGAAAAAAACAATCGGGACATATAAATAAAAAAATCGCAAGATGTAATGTTAGTGGGATACAAATAAATTCTCGTGTGAAAAGTAAAATAAAATAAAGCCGTAGATATAAAGTACGACTTATGCCTTGTGGCATAAGAGTTTTCCATAGAACTCCTAACATTATTATTTGGTGAAGTCATCTTGTGGTGGATGCTATTGCTTTTTCATGTTGCTTATAGGCGACAATATATATAAAATATTTGGTATACGTATAATAAAATTATTTTTATGTTTCTTATGAGTATGAAAATACATGAAATATTTGGTATACGTATAATAAAATTATTTTCATGTCACAGATAAACTTTCATGAAGTTTTATAGAAAATCCTTTGAAGGATTTAAAGTTTTTAAAGCGATTTCGTTCAATGCCTCAATAATTATGGAATCTCTTAAAGAAAGATTAATATATCATGAAAATGGTAAAAAAATATCACATCTTATTGCAATTATTTCACTTATGTATCATGCTATGACTATTCAGAAGATAATATTTTTACTAATATGCGGGCAAGATATAATTTCACTTTTATAGAGATATTTGAATGATATCAAATATTGGTATCATTTATTGCTTTCACTTAGTAATGTCAAAAGATTGCTGGTTATAAAAATATAGAAAGTTTATTTGATTTGCATAATGTTTGTTTACATGTATGTTATCTGTTTGCATGTCAAAATACTTTAATATCATGTTATGCTATGCAATAGTCAATTTCTTTTATCGCGCAAATAAAAGTGTACATCCTTGATTGTTGCTATAAGACAAGTCTAACGATCAATTTTCCTATGATGGCGAGGTCATGAATAAAGTGATTGTCAAGAATATATTTATTTGAATTCGAAGACTCAGCATATCTAGAGACAAGAAAATGATATATTGAGATTGGGCTCAAGGATGAAACATCTTCATGATTGTGATTTGATCACAAATATACTGTCGATATTAATATTTCGAAAACTAAATATATAAGATTGTGAGACATCATTTACAAGAATTAAATGATGTTTTAATCACTGAAGTATAATATACATTGTATTCTTTTTTCTAATATTTTATCCAATCAAATTTTCTGGCAGATTTTAATGGATAATACATATTTTTCTAATAAGATTTTAATGAGATACATTGTCTTAATTGATATCAAAGAAAGAATGTTATAAATATTTATATTAATGTGAATGTCCCTTTGTATAAATGTTACTCCTACTAACTCTTCTCATTACGTAAATATATAACTTCCACTACTTATGTTCATTATATTTCTTACTCCCACCTGTCATCATGATCTCAAATGGGTTAATGTCATGTTATGGTAGCTTTTTTTCATATAGTTATGTTTATATATGGTGGCATTGGACACAATATTGTACTCATTTGAAGACACAAAACACTTAAAGGATAAAGAAAATCATCTTATATTATTTTTATTGTTATTCTGAACTTGATTTTACAATACCAATGATTTTCGTTGTTGGGTTGATGTAGTGTGAATATACATTAATTTTTAAAATGAAAGGGAAAAATTATACATTTACGATGAAGTAAATATCTCAGATCGATCAATTATAAATTATGTAGCAAAATCATTAGAATTTTATTTTATAATAATTAGATCACTCAATTTAAAATTTCTCTTCTAAAATTATTTAATCAAATTTGTCATAAAATAAGCTCACTTTACCCCCTTGATGTTTTGGATTTGCGAAATAATACTCCCTTCACAATTTGAATGAAATAATAAACTCCCTTGTGTGATTTTAAATCAATCGTTAGAAATGAATTAAATCATTGCATAATAGTTCTAAAAATATCAAAACTTACCTTTAATAAATATGAATTATAACATATACTTTTTTACATAATAGAAAAGTTAAGCAACAGTATTGTATAAAAAATTAAATTTCATACCCTCTTTTTTTCCTTTATCTTTCTTTTAAAGTTTCATTTTTGTGCATGAAGTTTTTTTATAGAGTTTCAAATTATCTTGATCCATTCTATCAAGCATTACTAATATTAGAAATTTATTTTCTCATATTTAAAAAAAGAAAAGCTTTATTTTATCTATTTAATTTTATGTAGAAAATTATTCTATTTCCATATTATTTTTTTATATATCATAAACTTAATAAACTTTTTTTTTAAATCTTTGTTAGAAACATACTTCTCCAAAGTATTTTTTGGATGTGCATTTCACGGCTTAACTTTTGATAATTAATTTGCAGATGTTTGTTATAAAAGCACTTTCAGAAAATAGAATCGATTAAATTCTATACAATATTATCCTAAGATTTACATTATAAAAAATAATCTTCAATTTATGATAGCTTTTTATAATCTTTTCAGATTGAATGAAAAATTATAAAAAATATTCTAGGATATTATATGTAAGTGAGTAATTAGTCTTATTTAACAATTCTAAAATTTTGAGAGTAGAAAATAATATCTCATTCATCTCTTATATTATTTAACCTGAGGATCATTTTTAATATTTTAAAAATATATATAATAATACAAGTCATTTTTACCCACTGATTTAAGATCAAGACAATTTGTTTTCTCATTCAAAATGTAAAGAGGGTATTGTTTCTCAAACCTAAATTATTAAGGGGGTAAAACGGGTACAATTGATAAATTTAGTTGCGTGATTTTGAGAAAAATTTTAAACTATTAATTTTATTAATATATAAAATAAATTTTTAAAGTTCTACTATATAATTTTTCATAGTTAAGTAACCTTGTGAGATATTTATTTCATTCTTGAGATGAAGAAAATTTTTAAAAAATACTTAAAAATATCTTCAACAACAACATATGTTGTTGTTGAAGATATTTTTAAAAATATAAAATTTAATTTTAAAAATGTTGTAGTATAAAAATTGCACTTAAAATAAGTTAAGAATTGCTTAAAACAAATAAAAAAGCTACAAATTGGGAGTCCCCAACTTTTTTGTTTAAATATTTTTACTTAAAAATTATTTTTAAATTAATCCAAACGAGCTCTCATGGATAGGTCATGTTACTTTAAAATTTTTCAGCAATAGGTCTTGATTTTTAAAGAATTTTTTATTTTGTATATTTTGGGGCCTGTCCAAGTCAAATTTTCAGTAGAGAAAGTGGCATATCCGACTAGAGTTAATTTGGAGAAAACGTCGTATAATTTTGTTAGACTGAGTGATCATTTAAAAAGTTACTTTTAATTTCCTTTTCATATATGTTAACTAAAAAAATAAATAAAAATATTTCTAATATATAAAAAATAACTCATAATTAGCTTTATCCCCTATTAAATTTAAAATATCTCCAATTTATTTTTTGTTCAAGAATAATCCTCAAATTAATAATCTAAATATAATAATTTTTTTTTAATTTTAAAGAAACGTATAACTTATTATAAGTTTTCCTATATGTATATATAATTTAATTTAAAAATTAAATCCAGCTACTTTTAAACATAAATTGGTTGACCAAGCATTCTCTTCTCGTTGCCAACGACATCCAATAAAGCATGGTTTATCTTGATTTTCTCTAATTAATTTTAGGGTCTATGAGACGTGGACTGTTTACGAATAGTATTTATTATTTTTGAACCTTGTATTGTATGAGTTCTATTTCGGTGATGTCGACATGTCTTGTTTCATTCATTACTTTCTTTCATGGATTGCTTTGATTTGTGTATCTTTGTGTTGAGGTTTAACAGCCTCTGCAGCACGAGGTGGTGGTAAGGTTTGCATGCACTCATCGCCCGAGACCCACTTTGTGGGATTATACTTTGGGTATGTTGTTGTTGTTGATGGGAGCACGAACTGGGTTTTGTTGTTGTTTTGTAATTTTGGACTTGTTTTATCTGCCTGATTGTGAAGCGCATTGCAAATAAAATCTTAGGTATGAATGGTCCAAGCTGGTATTGATAGGATGGAAACCCCTTAATGATGATAGATAAAGTCTTTGCATCAACACACATCTAACCCAATACCCGAAGCGTCAGAATAAACTACATAACCCTCTGTACCTTTGGCAATGCTAATGCGGGGCGGAGGTTAACTTTTGTCTTTCAATTCCTGGAAACTCTTCTCACATGCCTCTGTCCCACTTTGAAACTGCGTTTGCGTCGGCTTAATTGAGGTGCCGCTATGGTGGAGAATCCCTCAACAAATCTTACGCCCAGTACCCTTCTAATCCCCGAAAACTGCGTACTTCGGTCAGGTGGTAGGTCGACCCACGTTTTACTGCTTCTATTTTAAATGTGTCTACTTGTATACTGCGTCAGGCATGATGTGCCCCAAGAGGCTACTAAAGTTCAGAAAGTTCATTTGAGAACTTGGCGCTGTGGCGGTCCTGAAGATGCGGAGCCTTTGTCATGGAAGGCCACAGTGAGGTACGCCTCGAGCGAGAATACACGAGAATATTATTAATAAACACTATCACGAACGAGGTCGGGTATGATGGAAGATCTTTGTTCATCGAGGTCAATAAATACTCTTGGGGCATTCGTCAGGCCCAGAGGACATGACTAGGAATTCAAAATAGATCATATACGGGTTCTAAAGGAAGTCTTTGGAATGTCCCTTTCACGGAACTCGAACCGGACGGTATCCGGAGCCGTAGTCAATCTTGGAGAAATATCGGCCCCACATGGCGATCAAACAAATCATGTGCAGGAAGGCGGATGCATTCTTGGTGTAACCTTATTCAAGCGCAGTAGTCTATACACATGCAGGTGAGCCATCCCTTCTTCCTCACAAATAGAGCTGGCGCACCCCAAGGTGATACTCATTCAATAAAGCCTTATCATCTAGATCTTTGTTGCTCCTTTAATTCTGCGGGATTCGGCAAGATCCATACGATATGGAGGAATTGATATGGCACGAGTGCCTGGTAGCAAATCAATGGCAAAATCTATTTGTCTTTTACGGGAATACCCAGTGGCTCGTCACGGGAATACGTCGGGGAATTCATTACCCTTTGGAGCAGGCGGAGAGTCGGAGGGCTCTACCCGAACATCTGGACTCGACTATGTGGTAAATACATCCCTTAGCTATCAACTTCCTCTCGAAGGTAGGAAATAAACCTACCTTTTGGCATAGGCTGTCTTGCCCTTCCACTCGTAGTCCTCCTGGAAAGTGGAAATCGGACCGTCTTGGTCACCGCATTCTACATTGGCATAGCACGGCACTAACCAATCCATACCCATAATGGTATCGAAATCAATCATCTCAATTCTACCGGATCTATTGTAGTTTGACGATAAAAAAAACCTCCTCTTGTACACCCTCGATACACCCTTCGCTATGATGGATTCGCGTGGGTGTAGCGAATCTTCGAAAAGGATTGTTGAAGCAACTACGGTACAGCAGCTGAACTTTCGAGCCACAAATGGGAGTAACGTGGGACAAAGTAGATCTGGATAGATCAATACATAAGCGAGGGTGTGAGCAAATAGTCATCATACTGTTACCACATGCAGGCGCCTACGAGTCACGCACTCCTGGTAATGCACATAGGTACGGCTTGGGGCCGTACCTGAAGCGGAAGCCACTGAGGTATACCTCGACCTCTACCTGTGGACACAGGGTCTACGCCTGCTTTGAGGCTGCTAGAGCTCGGTAGTATTGCCCTAGCATGCTGTCTTGATTATCTACGACTACCTGCGATCCACATGGCTAGACAGTCTCTCATCATGTGACCCTCTGCCCTGCATATATAACACCATTTGTGGAGCCATATACGCAGCTCCGGTGTGGGGTCGATTGCAAATAGGGCAAGGTGGGGGTGTGTACCAGCTGCCGCACGCCTCCCTCTGTTAAGGTGAATCTACCATTCGAAGCTGCTTATTGGACTCATTTATCCTCTATTTAGAATCTACCCCCTCTGCTTTTGTGATGGAGGTGGGGGGTCTAGGGGCCTATCGGCAGTCGTGGCCTAGGTCCTCTACGAATCTCCTACGTATTTCATCGATCTATCCTACGGCGAGTCTGATTTATTCGTATGCTATCTGTTGCCCATTTGTCTAAGGCCCTCGATAGATGCGGGCAAATGCACACTTTTGAAAATATCCATATCCTCCGCAACGAGCTATCATGCATGCCTCACTATATTAAGGTTTAGACCCATAATAAACCGGTGGACTCTAGATGGCATGGTGTCTAGAAATTTGGAGCATAGTGGGTAAGGAATCGGAAGCCACGGGCGTATTCTCGTACACTCCTCGCCCCTGCTCCAAGTGCAAAAATTGATCCATCCGGGCTTGTCAGTTTCCCGTGGCATATAACGGTCGGGGAAGGCCTGCGAAAGGCTTGGACCAGGTGGGAGGAAACATCTCTCCTCGGGACCTTTCCCAACTCTCGTACCACAACACAGCAATATCCACTTGTTGAAATACCGCTAACTCAGAAATTGATTCTATAGATGTCATATGCATAACCCGAAGATTCTCTACATCTGATCTAGGAAGTCCTTGGGGTCCTCTGCCTGGTCCGACCCGGTGAGCTTGTGGGGGACCTAGTGCCAGAATTCTCGGACCCTCAAGCTGCCCAGATTTTGATGACTCTGTACATTACGGGTGGCGATTGCTTATTTGAGTAGCCATTATTTGTGCCAACAAAACTCACACTTTGAATTTCCTGTGGTCGTAGGGTGTAGGTACGAGACTGTCGAGGCGGTATTATTCCGAGTGGCTCCTAGGGAGGTGGGGAATTCTGGCAGGGAAGGTCGTGATGATGCCTCTTTATCGCCTCGGGATCGGGCTAATTCTAAGTGAGAAATTTGAGGCATCTGCTTTGTGGTCCCTTCTCTGTACGGTATCCAATCTTCTACCTATGGCACGTGTCGCTGGTCTGCCATTTTAACCTATAAACAAAGAGTATGATAAGGTTTATGGACTCAACCTATCTTTGTCTTGCTCTATGCTTTGGCCCGAATGTGAAGAAATAGTAACCATCCTATCATGCCTTGCGGCCTCACATACCCCTGTTATGTGGTGCACAACACATCCATAGATTAGATTCTACTTAGCACGGCTTGCACGAGACTCCCTAGGACACGACCTGCTCGATACCAAGTTTGTCACGCCCGCGCAGGAGCATGAGCCAGGTTCCTAGTGCCCTTCTAGGACTGGACTGCTTTGGACTAAGAATTTGAGGAGAAGCAGGCCTTACGGTGCCCGGGCGCTATAACTGGATTCAAGAAAATGGCCAGGGCTATAACGGCGTAAATACAGCCTCGGCGGCTAGGCCCGCTATCCACACAGCCAAGAAAACAACGGCTACCGGAGACAATTGAATCAATAGGGAACCTATGCGGGCGACAAGGCCACCATCTTTGTCTAGTTGCTGTGAATCAAGAAAACAAGTGCTAAGCGCTCGTGACCAATGGGATCCCACCACTACCAACTGAATAAGGCCCAACACGGCCATCGTAAGCAACTAAAACCTTACACATGGCCTCACACAACCAGTACGGCTAACCATAGGGAATATACAATCTACAAGACTCTAAGAATGCATTAAGATGGTCGGGATAGGGCCCGGCCTACCCATGCTTGTACAACAAAGAAAGGAATAAACCTCTAGGCTTTGTCTGGCTCCGGATAGTGGTGATGACTCTGTGTCTTGGGTGGAATCATGAGGGGATTGGCTCCTCGTCTATGAGTACTGCGGCAAGTAATACGGCCCGCCCCCAAAGCGGAGCGTGAGTACCACTGGTACCCAGTATGCAAAGCAAACCAAACGTATCCGAAGATAAGCGTGTCTTGAGTAGTTGCGAAATGAAGAGGATAGCTAAAACTATACGGAATAGCGAGTCTGTATTGAGCTTAAGCTGAATTTGGAAAGAGATAAGAATCATACACCGTCGATGCGAGGCGTCTGCTATCTATTAATTTAAATTTAATAAGTGACATATATATATATATATATATATATATATATATTTACTAAGTAACATATGTATATATAATACAGAACCTATACCAGGCTCCCATAAGCTTGAAGGTGCGGAATCAACACGCAATCTATAAACCCCTATCGAATTGAACCATCCAAAAAATAAATTCGCTCCACTCACCTAATAGCTTCTGAGCATCCGCCCCCTGGGTATGCGGCTTGGGCTCTCTAGGCCCACGACTATATCATTTGTATCTGAGTCCGGAGGACTCCGCACATGCGCCTCTGTCCCGAGATACGTATCATGTCCACATGTCATGTCCACATTGCCACAGGCCCAGAGCTCGACGGGTATGCTATAATCTTGATCATCTTGCTATGGGGAATCTTGCATCCCATCTTCATCCCTACTACGGACGGCATTCCACTCCTTGGAGTGGCGTATCCTCACCATCGGCGGGCGAGAGTCGACCGCAGCTATTAATCTGGGGCGCTTAGGGAAGCTCTAAGAGTGCCCATATAACACAATCAGTCTCAACAAACAACAATAATCGCATATAACATGTAATAATAAATGTAAATCTTGTTCATGTTACGATATTCTGTTCTAAACCTCTTACTAAATTAAGCGAATCAAATCCGATCGATGAATCTCTCACTGTTGAACACCAAGCTAAAATTTTATCCTTAATACAGCATAATAGCAAAAATACTTAATACTGGAAACTTAAGGAACTTGTTTAAAATTTATTCTATTTTACTATACTAGAATTACCAACTTGCCGAACACGGCTTTACATACCTCGGTTTCGACTTACGGACTAAGCGGCGTAACTCTGTCAATATACGGCTATTTCTTCCAACTGCATTCATATATACAGCAATTAGAAGTAAATTCACCAATATTCCGGAATAAAACACTACTTTGAATATATATATAGCCCAAGCATTGACTTATACGAAAAAACAGCGAAAACTCTCTATTTCTTGAAATCCGGAAGGGAGAAATACTCAACTTTGGGGCTAGGAGTATATTGACACTAATTTGGAGCAATTCCACTTACCTTAGCTCGGTAGGACGACGTTTCGCCGAATTTCATGAAACTAACTCCTTGAGAATGCTCCTGCTTGACAATACTTCACTACCCAAGATAAATTCGAGTTTGATTCGCGTTTAGCAGCATAATCAGATGAATATTTATAAAAGTCTCGTTCTCCCCTGTTCCCCTTCGTTTCTGTTTGGAAATTATAAGTTAAAATGAAATAAAACCGAAGTGGAGGGGTTTATATACTTGAGCCTGGACAGCCCCTCTGTGGCACGTTGGCCATCACGGAGGGACGACCTCCGTGGCACGTTGCCATTGCGGAGGGTCTGCCCAGCCTCCTCTTGCGACGGTTCGTGCGGCGCTTGTCGGTCTTCCCCGGGCTTTTTCTAGCATGTATGACATTCTAAAACTCTTATCCAACATGCGAATAGGCCATCTAAATGTCAAGAATTTACGGGGTGTAACAACATTCCCACTTAGAAGTAAGAAGAGATTAATATGGATTTCATTACAGGCCTACCTCGTACTCCATAGACACTATGATTCTATTCGGGTGTGGTGGTGACCAGGTTGACCAAGGCTGCACACTACCTACCGGTCAAAACCACGAGATTCAACGGATGATTATTCCAAACTATATATTCGAGAGTTGAATGGGTGCATGGAGTGCCTGCTGTCTATTATCTCATACCAAGGTACTCAATTTACCTCTCAATTTTGGCGGTCTTTTCAAAAAAGGCTTAGGACTCTGATTAAACTCAGCCTGGCATTCCATCCGCCAAACGGATGAGTCGAGGCGGAAGCGGACAATCTAGACTCTCAAGGACATGTTGAGCATGATGGACTTTAAAGGTAGTTGGGATGACCACTTTACCCTTAATCGAGTTTGCTTACAATATGACTATCACTCTAGTATCTAAATGGCACCATTTGAGGCTCTCTATGGCGGAGGGTGTAGATGCCCCAGTTGGATGGTTTGAGGTTGGTGAGCTAGCTACGATAGGACTAGATTCGGTTCATGAGACTATAGAGAAATTTAAGTTTATAAGGGATAGGTTGAAAATCTCTCAAAGTCGCCAAAGTCATATGCGGATGTGAGGAGGAGGGAGTTGGGTTCAAGGTGGAAGATTAGGTATTTGAAGGTATCTCCCAAGAAGGGAGTTATGCGGTTTGAAAAAAAAGGAAAACTCGATCCCTACTATGCTGGTCCCTACTTAGAAGTTTACAAAGAGTTGGTAAGGTAGCGTATGAGTTGGACTTGCCATTAGAAGTTATCTTCGGTTCATCCTGTCTTTCATGTCGCTCTTGAAAAGTGCTTGGGTGATCGATCTTTAGTTTTCCTACATGGAAAGCATTGGTACATGGGGAGATAGCCTTAGTTATGAGGAAATTCCGATTGAAATTTTGAATCGTCGGTTCGAACAAAGAAGTAGTTTTGGTGACGGTGTTATGGAGAAATCGGCATGTTGAGGCTGCGTGGGAAAAATTGAAAGCGGCTATAATGGCTAAATACTTTTTATTCCCTACCGGCTTAGTTTCGGTTTGAGGGTATCAGGTTTTGCCCTAATTCTCTAATCAGTTTCCATGTTCGAGTTCATGTGCACAAGTTTGATTTATGATATGATAGATGTATGTGATGTTTGGTGGTTCAGCTATGTAGTTATTTTTAGAGGTAGTCATTCCGCAGTTTTTGGTTTAAATGATCGGTGTTTGCATATGATGATTGCATGTTGCGAGTTTGTGTGTTTCTAACATTTCAAAGGCCAAATGTTCCCAAGGGAGATATTTTGATACGCCGGAGGTGCCTAAGAATAAGACATGGGAGTTAAATTTAAAATCTCAGAAAGCTGGGAAAGTAGCACGGGACGAGTGGAGTAACAACTCGTGGTTGTAAGAGCGTTTGTTAAGTCGTGGAGTTCGGGTGTTCGGGTGGCGAGTGGAAGTAATGATTGATGTAACGACTCGTTGTAAGAAATGAGTCATTGTTTGTCGTCGTGGTAAGAGAAGAGATGGGCTTAGCATTTCCCGGGGAATATAATGGATCATCCAACGACCATCGTGGCATGGCGTCCATTGTCTTGAGTCGTGGTAAGGTGTCTTCCTAAATCTCCGATGGATTTGGCGGATGGATACCACGATCCGTTGGAAGACAAAAATGAGTCGTGGTGAGACTGCGTCGTGGGAAGTTCGAGAAGATTTTCGGGGAAGGCAATCATCGACTGATTAGACGACCCGTTAGACCTAAAAAGTGAGTCATCCTGTCTATCCGTGGTCTGATTCGAGAGAGCTTGGGCGGTGCATATCACGGACAGGTACCATGGGTAGTGGTATCTTCCAATGTCAAGTAGGGTCATCCGTTATTTAGTCCGGTGAGCGGTTTTGTGATTTCGGTAAGATGTTCATCATTCCTACGTTCCTGAGGCCTACACTACATCATTTAAGGCTCACTTAGAAGTGGTTTTAAGAAGGAGTAAAACCTATTCTAAGTTTTTCTTTCCATGCATGCAAACTTGGTGGAGCTTGAAAGGATTTAGAGCAAGTTTTGAAGGTTTCAATTGGAATCTCATCTTGGAAAATTAGAGAAGTGGTAAAATTATCCCTCCCAGGTATGTAGGGTTATGAGTGGGTGTTTCCTTCCTAACCCATTCCCAAATCTCGGCTAAGTACTTAAATTCATATGATCAAGTTATGGGGTTTTTTACCCAAATGCATAATCTTCATTTATACATAGATACGATAGATTATGTTTCTATTGATGAATTGTAAAGCTTGGGCAGATTTTAAATTATTTTCAATAAAAAATTATGTTTTTTCTAAATTATGAATTAAATGGCCATGGATGAGAAGTTCATGAAAGAAGAGAATGATGATGATGAATGTATGATGATGATATGAAATCTAGACAAGATGATGACCTAATATTATTTAATTTGATAAGATTATATAAAATTTTATTTTCAAAATGAATTGAGTAGATCCAAGTGTAGTAAAGCTTTGGGAAAAGCCCACATGTTTATTTAAAATGGTGATTTTCCCGAAATAAACTTACCGCATTGTTTGGAGCGAAGTCTCCCAAATTTCATATTATTAGCTTGTGGTATATTTCAAATTAAAACTTCTCATATGCATAAGTTCATAATTGAGATGTATGTAATTATTGAGCTTTGTCCAAGGAATATGTTGAACTTCATTTTATTATGATGTCAAGTCTATGCATGAACCGCTTATTAAGCTTTGTCAAAGACAATGTTAAGCTTCATTTCATACGATGTTGAGTTATGCATGATTTCATCTTGAGCTGTCCAATAGAAGATGTTGAGCTTCGTTATATACGATGTAGAGCATTGCACATTTTGGGAGAAGAGTCTAGCACCGAGCGGGCAAGGGTCGATCACCCTACACCCTAGAACTACGCGCCAATGTAGGACGATACTATTATATTATTGGGACACCCCTTGTGATCTATCCCCGTCCCTATTGGCCCTTGAGCTTGATATCGATATCATGGTAGCATCCCTTAGCCACAGCAGGTTTTGGACGACTCAGCCCACTTGAGTGTAATGGTATGGACCACAAACTCTATCGTGGTATGTTGGTTAGTGATGAGTCTCCCATGATGAGTCTCCCATTGTCTACATGATTCAGATTTGCATATTCATTACTCATGATCATTACTTTAAGCATGCATGTTCTAAAAGTAAGGTTTGACTCATTGTTCAGCTTTTCTATACATGTCATATTTCAGCTTTGATTCATTCAAGTCAGTTATGATGTTATGAAGCTATGCATGGTCATATTATGAAAAGATTATGATTTCAGAATGAACACATGTAACCCTTCTTCTCAAACTTGAAAGCTTATGATATGTTATAAAATGTTTTTAATGATTTATTTTACTTAAGAGATTTTACTTACCTTGCATACTTGGTACATTCCATGTACTAACAACATACTTTCTATGTTGTATCATTTCATGATACAAGACCCGGCTCACAGCTTCAGCCCCACTCTTAGACAACTTTCCGGAGTTAGTATTGCTCGGATTGGTGAGTCCTCATCCTTCAAGGACTAGACTGTCATTTTCCTTTATGTATTTCCAGTTTCAGTATTATTGAGTTAGTTGGGGTCTTGTCCCATCAACTCGTCCAGACTAGAGGCTTTTCAAACTTATGTATGTGTTAGCTTCGGATGTTATTCTGACGTGATGTTGAATTAGACATCTGCTGAGATTATATTGATGATTTCTTCATGAGTTAGATGAATGCTTATGCCATGGGTCGACTTGGGGTCTCTGGGGGTCCCTTATCCCGTGTCTACGATTCGGGCCTTCGTTCGGGTCATGGCAGTATTTATGGTGACTGATAACCTGGATGATGCATGTGATGTTGGATAATCTGTTCGCCTTTGGTAGTTGAGTTTGTTTAGTTTATTTTTAGAGTCAAAAATTTAAAAAAAAATTTCATTTTTATCGTCGTCATAAAGTAGTGACCATTCCCTATGGTAGATGGATGATGACTATCTTAAGGAAAATTAGTCACGTTTTTTTTTATTTTTTTAGTTTAAGTCAAACATAAGTAACTTGTGTGCTCTTTTACATTTCACTTTGATGCTAAGCTTGAGGAATTGAAGTGGTCATCTTAAATTCCATAAGCGAGAATTCCAGGAGAGACACACAAAGTTCTTTAATTCGACTCAATATACTTGTAGGGCTTAATAACGAAGAATGTCATTCAATGTGATTGTATGAATGTGTAGCTATAGGAAACCGATTAGAATCTTGATGCTATGTGAGGTAAGCTTAATTGTTGTGTTATGTACATATTATAGCATCTAGAAATTGCCTTAGTGTATGTTGGATGGCTAGTTGTTAGAGAATTAAGAGATGATTAAGGCGTTTCTTTGAAAAAGCCATGTTTTGCCATGTTTGTTTTACTTTCCTGAACATTTTTCCTAGTTAACCACCTTGAACCATAAGCCTTATTCTTTTCTTAGCCACAAAAGTAGCTTATTCCCTTTTTGTTGTGTGACCTCTAGAATTTTTTATCCAAAGTAGTCTTAAGAACTTTGAGACTTGAAAGTGAAGGTCCACCAAGGCATGAATGATAAGGGAAGGAAAGTAAAAAAATATGTGTGGAAAGTAAGAAGAGAAAGTAGGAAGAAGGAGTGCCCATAAAAATGTATTATTCACTTGCTTCTAGGACAATGAAGGAAAGAGTGATAAGAGTGAAAATTCTTAGTGATTCTATAAGCAAAGGCTAGCAGCCAAGTAGTGAAAAACGAGGCATGAAAAGAAAAGAAAAAGGGTGAGTAAAGTGAAGGGTGAAGAATAAGGCAGGAGTGGAAGACTTGAAAGAAGATAAAAAATGTCTTAAAAGTGATTAGTATTGGTAGTCACTATAAAAAAAAAATCATTCCTACCTGTCCCTTAGCCGACATTACAACTAAGAAAAGTCCTTATGATCTTAATCTCTTGAAATGAATAAGTTGTCTAAGTGTAAGGGAAAGCTTATGGTATGTTGCATATGTATGATACATCATTTCTGAGTGTCAGTATGCCTAATTATGTTCCATGCTTTGCAGTGATTATTTAAGAGAGGAACATCACTAAAAGTGAGGGGCATAAGATATTTAAGTCGGTGTACTATGTGTTGCATGTTTGTATTTAATCATGTTGCCATGTTTTGAAAAATGAGTCGGTGATAGAAGTTGTGTAGTCTTGAATGTGAAAACTCTGCATGAGCTTGATGTTAATTGTTATAAGTTGATGAACCACCTAATTGTATACTAGTTGTTTGGGTGTGAATTAATAGAGGTGAAAAGTGGTGAGAAAATATGATTTTGTGCATGGAGTTGAGGATTGTTCGAGGACGAATAATGGTTTATGTGTGGTGGGGTGATGATGTTAGGCATATTCTTATGCCCATTTGCCATATTTTTACACATATTTTGCCTTATTTTGAGTTCATAATCCTTATGAAATGTATGAATTCATGTTTTGTATGTCTTGTGAGCTAATGAATGTTTCTAGATGTTTTGAGCAGGAAACCAAGAAAAAAGGACCTAAAAATAACCTGAGGTGTGAGAAAGAAAAGTTTGGCAAAAATCGGCCTGGGGCTGTGGCTGGCGTGGCTCGCCAACACTTATACTTCAAAGAAATATGCACCAAAGTTGGTGATATGGATGGTGTGGGGAGCTTGGTACCTAGCTTCAGAGATGAGAATTTGACTAACACCTTGGTGAGATGGATGGTGTGGAACCCCAGAAGCATTCCAGACTTAGAAAATTTTTCCAACATTTTAGTGTTATGGATGAAGTGGGGTGCCAGAGGGTCTCTAAAGCTCAGAAATTTGACTAATACTCTAGTGCTACAAATGGAGTGGGGTACTAAAGGGTCTCAAAAGTGCAAAAAATTGGCTAAGTCCTTGGTGCTCTAGCTGGAGTGGGGCGCTCGAAGCTATAATTCAGAAGAAAATTAACCCAGACTTGGGGCGGTGCACCAGACACTCCCTGGATGAATTTTTGCTGATTTTTAAGCCAGGTGCTTGAGGGCAAAAGCGTCATTTGAAGGCTCACTTATAAATATAATATCTAGGGCGTTTTTAGCAAATAATTCATCATTTTGTTTGATTGTAGAAGGTTGTAAATGTAGATTTTTGTGGAGAGACAATTTCTACTTAGGTTTTTTCTTTCTTTATCGTTTTACTTCGAATGATGATTATGTCTTTATTTTTCCTCTTGTCTATGAGTGGCTAAATGCCCCTTCTAGGGTTTTGATCATAGTTGATGGTTGACGTTTGAAAGGCTGATTAATGTTAGTTTTGATTCTTCACTAAAGGCTGTTTATATTTACTTATTTTAATTGCTTATTCACTAGACTGATCACCTTATGGGTAAATCTGTTGGCTTTTGGTTGAACATGGAAAAGAGAACCGAAAGGGTTAAAAGTAAATGTAAAATAGGAATTCGAAGATCCTTTGGCCCATTGGTTGAAGGTTAGAATTTGTCGTTGAGGATAGGGATATACTCTTCAACCCTGTTTAGTTGAAATACAAGTAGGAAAAACCTTCATTTTATATTTCCCCTATGACCATAGGGATATAGGCGTTAGGGTTCATTAGATAGTTCTTAGATGCTCGGGAGAGATGCAAGAAATAGGATAGTAACTTGCAACTAGCAACCTTAGGAATAATTAATCTAGGATAATCACATCTTGAAAACTCAACCTGAATTTTCTTGATTTTCATCATCATTTGAAGTACAAACGAGTCTACAACAATCTTAGTTCTTTAGTTAGTATTACATTTCAAGTTTTTAGTAGTTAATTCTCCAAAACCATTCCCTATTTATCTGATTTGCTAGAATAGCGAAATAAAGAAGTAACCTTAAATAATTAATCTGACAAGTCTCTGGGGGATTGATAATCACGACTTCACCGTCCTATATTACTTGATGACTACGTGCACTTGCATGCGCTTGGGTGACATCATGGGGATACTTAACGACTCATTATCCCGTCTGTCAGGTCTCCTGAAACCAACCTCTTTGCCCACTCTTGCACACCTAATGAGTCAGATAATGACCCGTCAGGTCACTTGATGAGTCACACCACAACTCATTTTGTGACCTGGTGCGGGTTTTCTTATTTTCTTCATTTCGGTCTCGGGGTCTAATCTTAGGGACTTTTGGGGTGTTACACTCAGTTTATCTTCAAAATCAGATACATTAGTGTTATGTCATGTCATGGGTTAGCTCGGGGACACTTGTGGCTCTAAGCATCGTGTCGCTTCCAGGGTGTAGACTTTAGTTGTGACACACACATTCTCTACTTGCTTCATGAATAGTTATTATCTCCATACGATTTGAGGAAGGAGCAACAATTGACTGCTTTGTAGATCTCCATGATATAGAAATATCTCTATATGTAAATAGATATTCTGTTTGAGACCTAGCTTTATGTGAATCAGTAAATAACTTGAATCTGCATGACCAACAAGATCTGCACTACTTTTGTTAATATAAAATAAACCCATATCAATGGTCCCTTTTAGATATCATAATATACACTTAATTTTGTTCCAATGTCTCTGTGTAGGGGAAAAACTATATCTCGCTAGAAAATTAACAAAAAATGCTATGACGGGGCTTGTAGCATTAGTGAGGTACATAAATGCGCCAATTGTACGAAGATATTGTATTTTAGGATCAAGAATCTCTCATTCTCTTCTTAGGTTGAAAACGGATCTTTACTCACTTCAAGTGATAGAACAACCATTGAAATACTTAGTGGGTATACTTTATCCACATAAAATCATTTTAAAACCTTCTCGGTATACGTAGATTGATGTATAAGGATCTCATATACTAAATATTCAATTTGCAGAAAAAGACAAAGTTTTATCTTTACCAAATCTTTCATCTCAAATTCTTTCTTTAGATACTCAATTACTTTTCGGATCTCTTCTGGAGTTCCAATAAGTTTTATGTCTAAAAAATTCTAATGTTTTGCTCTTAGTAAAAATACATGAACAAATGACATTATTTATATAACCTTCATTTATCAAGTATTTACTGAGACAATTATACCACATGCATTCTAATTGTAATTTTAAACAGTATAATGATGTTGTAATTTGATTGATTATATTTCTCAAGGATTTGAACTATATGCTTTAGGTATTTTAAATTCTTCTGAAATTTTCATATAAATTTCATTATTAAGTGATCCATAAAGATAAGTTGTAACCACATCCATTAGATGTATTTCAAAGATTTTCTATACAGCTAACTGATAAGATATCAAAATACTATGGCATTCATAACGGGTGCATATGTTTCTTCATAATCAACATTGGGTCTTTGAGAAAATATTTGTACAATAAGGCATGTCTTGTATCTCATAGTTTTATTTCTCTCATTTCTTTTTTTTGCACAAAGATTCACTTATAATCAATTGATTTTACCCCATTAGGCGCTTGGACTACTAGTCCAAAAACTTCACGTTTAGTAAGTGATTTCAATTCTTATTGAACTTCCTCTTGCCATTTTGATTAATCATATCTTCGTTGACATTATTCAATAGATCGAGGTTCCTGATCTTCACTGTAAAATCATTATCCATCATAATTTTAGATTGATCCAAATTTATCTTATCACCTGTAGGACTAATTGATAATTCTTTACTCATTTGAGTCGTAGGGCCACTGATTTCTTCAGAAATACTAGGATTAATTAGATATTGAATCTCTTTACGAGATTCCATTATAGTGTCATCTTGATCATCTTTCGTTCTTTTTTCTGTGATTTCTATCCTTAGAACTCAATTATCTACCACATTTCAGGTGTATATGGGATTCAGTAACTATGGCACTAGTAGATAGTCCTATTAGGACATCAATTCGGATATGCACATTCTCTGCAGGTATATGTGACTTAGTTATCCTTTTCAAATCACTAAATGCATCTGGCATTTGATTTGCTATTTTCTATAAGTGAATTATATTTTGAATCTCCTATTCACATATAGGGGCACGTATATCACAATGAGATAGTAATGAAACTTTCCGCGCATTTCTTTTTTGAGTTTCTTTTTCTCTTCCTAATTGTGAAAAATGTATTTTATCTAATTGACAATCTACAAACCGAGCAGTGAATAAATCTCCAGTCAAAGGTTCATGGTAGAGAATAATAGAGGGTGATTCAATTCCAATATATATTTCTAACCTTCTTTGAGGGTTCATCTTAGTGTGATATGGTCGTGCTACTGACACATATACAACACATTTAGAAATTGCTAGATGAATAATATTTGGTTCAAAATCAAAAAATAATTGTAACAAAGAGTATTTATTATAATGAGTTGGTTTGAGACGAACAAGTGATGTTGTATGTAAGATAGCGTGACCCTAAGCGACAACGGAAAACTTTATTGTCAAAAGTAGTGATCTTGCTATCAATTGCAGGCGCTTAATAAATGACTTTGTTAGGACATTTTGAGTATGAACATAAGATAAAAGATGTTCAACTTTTATCCCAACTAATAAATAATAATCATCAAAAACTTGAGATGTAAATTGTCCAGCATTATCCAGGCGAATAGCCATAATGGGATAATTTGAAAATTGCACCGTTAATCATATTATTTATGTCAATAATTTTTCATACTCCAAATTGTGAGTTGATAGTAGGTACACATGAGACCATCTTGAAGATGCATTTTTAGGATCACGAAATGTCTAAACAACCCACTAAAATGGTGAATAGGTCCACATATATCTCCAAGTACTAGGGGCTATTCAATATATATACCCATATATACATTTTTAAAAATTAGGGGATGTAACGCCAACCTTCATTAGTGATGGCCTAGTAAACAACTTTTCTTGATAACAAGCAACACATAAAAGTTCATCACTTGCAAGAATCTTCAGGTCCTTTAATGAATGCCCATATGAATTTTTAATAATTTGTCTCAAAATTATTGATCCAAGATGACCCATTCAATCATGGAAAATCATAAAAGTATTTAAATCAATAAATTTCTAATTTCGGATAGAGTGTGTTTCAATTATAATAATTTCTGCATAATATAGGCCATAAGATAAAGTTGACAATTTCTCCAAAACATACGTTATTGGTAATTAATACCAAGTATTTAACATTCATTTTTTATTGTATCAACATGATATCCTTTTTGGAAGATATCTTTAGAACATAACAATTTCTTGGGAGATTTAAAAGAGAATAATGCATCATTTATAACAAGTTTCATTCTCTTATGTAGAAAAATAGTGGCTCTTCCGGAGACTTCAATCAATTTTGAGTTGCCAAAAATTATAGTAATATTTTCTTTTATCCTAAGCAAGTAAGAAAAATATTTCTCATCTTTGAATATGTTGTGTGTTATTCAACTATCAATCACACAAATGTCTTCATGACTGGTCATTGATCCAAATAAAATTTGAGAAATATCCATTTATTCTTCAAGATGAAAAATATCGGCAAAGTAAACGCTATCATATTATTACTAGATAAACTATTACAAAAATTTTATTTTATTTACAGAACTATGAAGACATGGTCATACTAGTTAATACAAACGCATGAATGAAAATATTTAAATTATTACAGATCCATCATTAATCAGATGATCTATTTTTCTTTCAGGGTGTTCAAAAATATTTGCTACATCTAGATGCATAAGTTCAACATTATATTTAGAAATAAAATTTTGTTAAGCATTATTATCCATCTTTTTCAGGAATGTTTTATAGATCTCAACCAGGTGCTTTGGCTTACGACATGTATGTGATCTATGCTCTTTCTTCCACATCAATAGTGTTTATTTTTAAAATTTTTCTTTTACAACACTTCATGATTTTCATCTTCCTTTTACACTGGTTGTAACTCCTCCCAAAATTCCTAAGATCAGATCCTAGACATGAAGCAGAAAATCAACAGGAAGTGAACTATTTCCCATAGGACGACCCACACCGCGAGTCGTAGTGAGGGACCATGATTCATGGGAGGACTCATGGTAAGCAATCGGAGATATTCCATGTTCCTAGATACCACGAGTCAAGGTACGACTCGTGGTACCATAGGATGGACCGTCTTGTTTTGTCGTGGTAGGAGGTTTAGAAAGTGTTTAAAATTATTTCAGTGACCATGAATACGGACCACGACCCATAATATCAAGGGATGGATCATCCTAATGAGTCTTGGTGTGAGGTCCTACAAGTGATCGAATAGCTTTAGTGACCACGAGAGCATACCAAGAGTCGTGTCATGATACAATGACTCATGGCACCATTTCTGGTGACTGGATGACCAATTTTTGGTAGGTTTCTCTAGGGGTAGTTGTCACGATCCGAACACAGACTCGGATTGAGACACGAGACAAGGATCTCCGGGAGATCTCAAGTCAACCCATGGCATGAACATTCATCTAGCTTAATCAATAAAGAGGAAGAAATAACATGATAGTTTTAGCGGAAGTCTGAAATAAACATAACATCAAAATACACATAATCGAAAGCTGAATACACCCTTTTTGTCTGAAAAGCCTCTAAGTCTGATGAGTTGATGGGATAAGACCCCAACTAACTCTCTAATACTTAAACTTAAAGTACATCAATATCGGAAAGAAAATGGTCCTCGTAAGATGAGGACTCACCACTAAGTTGGGTGCTAACTTTGGAACTAGCTACTAACGGGGCTGAGTCTGAGTGCTGGGGCCTGTATCATGAAACGATATAACATAGAGTATGCTATCAGTACGTGGAATGTACCGAGTATGCAAGGTAAGTAAAACTTCTTAAATAAGTAAAATCATTAAAAACATGCATAATGTAAAACATAAACAAAATAAGAATCTAAGAGTAGGGCTTGCATGMTATCWTTCTGAAAAYATGATCTCAACATAACATAACATCATAACTGAATCAATTGATCCAAAGTTGAAATATGATAGTCATAAATAAAGMTGAACATTGGRTCAAACCTGCTTTAGAACATATATAGTTATATACAATATGAGTGATAAACATGCATAATTGAAATCATGAGGAACAATGGGAGACTCATCTTTTAACCGACAAACCTCGATAGAGCTTATGTGGTCCCAACTATTACACTCAAGTGGGTAGAGCTATCCAAAGACTTGCCAGGGCTAAGGGAGATACCATGATATCGATATCAAGCTCGTGGCCCAATCAAGGCAGGGGATAGCTCACATAGGAGGTCCTAATATAATCTGATCATACCTAGGTTGGCGCGTAATTCTGAGGCATAGGGTTGACTGACCTATAGCCTACTCGGTGCTAGACACTACTTCCAAAAATATGCATATGCTCTCCATCATTTTTCAACGAAGATGACCATCATCTATAGACGAAGCTGAATAATCATGAATACATAAATCTAAATCATACATGAGGAGCCTTGGCTCAAACCATACAACTAGCTGAACATAAATGGGACTCTTCGCTCCAAAACCATGTGGTAAGCTAAATTCGTAACATCATAATCATACTTGAACATATGGGCATTGCCCGATACTTTAACATGCTTGAAAATACATAATTCCCTTGAAAACATGATCATAAACATAAGTAACTTGAAAACATTTTTTTCATCATAAATATCTCATCATATTAGAACATTCATCATAAATCTCAACTTTCATGAACTTCTCATAATTGGGGATTTTAATTTATAAAGATTGAAACTTGATTTTCATTGAAAACATCGTAAAATTTGCCCATAAATCATAATTTGATAGTAGAAACTCATTTAAATCATGCCCATGTAGAGAATTAAGAATTTCATGCATTGGGTTAAAACCCCATAGAATTTACATAGGAAATTTCATGATTTAGAGAGAGATTGGGAATGCATGTGAACAGATTCACCCACTCATAACCCTACATACATGATTATAGATGATTCTTACACCTCTCTGATTGCCCAAGGAAGAATTGAAAAGAACTTGAAGGAGAATAAGCTTGATCACCTCTGTAACTCTTTAACTTTGCATGCATTAGTAAGAATGACCTAAAATGAACTTAACCCTCTTGAAACTCATCATTCATAACTTAAAATGACATTGTTTAGGCCTTAGGATCATAGGAATTACGGAAAAGCCCTTACTAAATTCGCAGGAAATAACTAACTGCCAGTCCCCATGAAGGACTGACGACTCGACACCCAAGGCCATGAATCGTGCCATCAGTCGTTAAGTACACTGCCTGAGGGTTCATCTGGGCTCATCATGGGGGACCTCACGATTCGTTACCGGTAAACACGAGTCGTGGTCACCACTCATCACATGCACTGCCTTAATGTCAATTAAACTCTATCCTGCTGACCATGACCCATCCCACGAATCATGATGACTGACCACGACTCACGGGGACCTTCCGTGGGGTACACTGCCATCTTCCTTCTCCTTCTCAGTCATCATTTTCCACGACTGACTCAACGAGTCGTAGGGCCTGACCACGACTCGTGGTCATATCTGTGGGGATCTTAAATCCCAAAATCCAACTAACACCCTAATCCTTACCATGAGTCATCTCACAACTCATGGTCTACCCCCACGGGTCACAAAATGACTCATTTGTCGCCTGATTCCAGATTTTTAGTTTTTCCCCGTTTCACTCTTGGGTCTGATCTTTGGGATTTCGGGGTATTACAATATCTCCCCCTTGGGAACATTCTTCCTTGAATATTGGAAAACATACAGAAAAGCAGAGCAATGCAATCATCATATTCAAATATTGATCATTAAAGTTGAAAACTGTCGGAATGGCTAATTCCAATTTAAATCACATAGCTGAACTGAATTCACAAATCATACATATGTCCATATACATAAAAGAAACTTGGGCACATGAACTGAACTTGAAAACTAAATAGAGTTTTAGGGAAAAAACGGATACCTCAAGCTAGAACTGAGTCGGTAGAGAATAAATGTGGGTATCTAGCCATCATATCCGCTTTGGCTTCCCACGTAGCTCCCTCAACATGCTGATTCCTCCATAAAACTTTGACTGAAGCTACCTTATTGTTTCTTAGCCTTCGTACCAGACGATCTAGTATTTCCACCGGAACCTCTTCATAACTAAGGCTATCTTTCACACCAACACTATCCACCCGGACAACTAGAGTGGGATCCCCCAAAAACTTTTTTAAGAGCGATACATGGAAAACAGGATGCACGAAAGCTAATTCTAAGGGCAACTCCAATTCATATGTCACCTTGCCAACCGTTTCACAATCCGGTAGGGACCAACATAACGGGGCTTGAGTTTCCCTTTATTTCCGAACCTCATCACCCCCTTCATGGGAGACACCTTTAGAAACACCCAATCATTCACTTCGAACTCGAGTTCTCTCCTTCTTATGTCGGCATAGGACTTTTGGCGAGTTTGAGCTATTTTCAACCTATCCCGTATGAGCTGAACCTTCTCCATAGCCTCATGGAATGAATCTGGTCCTATCATCTCAGCTTCACCAACGTCGAACCAACCAATAGGCGATCTATATCTCTGCCCATAGAGAGCCTCAAATGGAGCCCTCTGAATGCTGGAATGGTAGTTGTTATTGTATGCGAACTCGATAAGAGCCAAATGATAATCCCAACTACCTTTGAAGTCAATCACATATGCTCTCAACATATCCTCGAGGGTATGAATTGTTCGCTCCACTTGACCATCCGTTTGGGGGTGAAATGTTGTGCTGAGCTTAACCTGAGTACCTAGGCCCTTTTGAAACGACCTTTAAAACTGAGAGGTAAATTGGGTGCCTCTATTTGATGTGATGGACAAGGGCACTCCATGTAACTGAACTAGCTCTCAGATGTATAGCTTAGCATAATCCTCCCCCGAATCCATGGTTTTGATCGGTAGAAAGTGAGTGGCTTTGGCCAACCTGTATATAACAACCCAAATGGATTCATATTGCCGTCGAGTGTGAGGCAACCCTGTGATGAAGTCCATATTGATTTCTTCCTCTTCCAAGTAGGAATACTAATATCCTGAAGTACACCTCCCAGTCTCTGATGCTCGACTTTCACTTGCTGACAGTTTGGACACTTAGCCATAAATTTTGCAATGTCCTTCTTCGTTCCATTCCACCAATAGACTTCCTGTAAGTCACGGTACATCTTAGTGGCACATGGATGGATTGAATATCTTGAACTACGAGCCTCATGCAACATCCGATTTTGCAAATCATCATCATCCGGAGCACGTAAGCAACCCTGGTATCGAAGCACACCATCTCCCCTGTTACACCCCGTAAGATTCCCGACACATAGATGGCCTATTCGCGTGTTGGTTAAGCATATTTGAAAGCCATATATTCTAGAAAAAGGCCCAGGAAAAGATCGGATGAGAAACCTGTCGAACCATCGCGGAAGGAGCCGGGGCAGAGCCCCTCCGCGATGGCAGCGTGTCACGGAGGCGGGGCCACCGCGTT
>JACEIK010001869.1:110940-123214 GCA_018107945.1 Datura stramonium
ACAAGTCTTTCCCACACGCGCTCTTCGATCCTAAGACTGGATCACCTAAAAATCTAAACTCTACAGCCCGGGTTCTACAATTAACTGAGGCATAACAAGAAAATAGCCAATCCATGCCGAAGATAACATTAAAATCGATCATGGCTAACTCTTCTAGATCTGCTGAGGTGACTTTATGAAGGACTGTGACCGGGCAACCTCTATACACCCGTTTAGCTACAACTGAATCACCCACTAGAGTGGAGACTGAGAAGGGTTCTGGCAAGACTTCGGGACTGACTCCAAAATTACTATCCACATAAGGTGTTACAAATGACAAGGTAGCCCCAAATCTAACAAAGCATATACATCAAAATGGAAAACTCGTAACATATCGGTGACTACATCCAGGGAGACCTCCTGCTCCTGGATAGACGCGAGGGCATAAAATCTGTTCTGGCGCTGACCACCAGCTGAACTAGTTGAAGCACCCTGCACCGAGGGATGTGCTGCTGGAGTTGCTCAACTAGAAGCTGGGCCTCGACCCCCATCATGTCCCTATCTCGCTACTAGGCAGTCCCTTAGCATATTCCTGAGCTTCCCATACCCGAAGCAAGCACTTGTACCTGCTAAGCATTGGCTCATGTTCCCCCGACCACACCTGCCACAAACTGGGATGCTAGAATCTGCGGGCCTACTTCTCTGACCCCTAGAGCATGATGCTCGTCCCTTTTGGTCATGCCTAGATCTGGATGACACACTTAATGCTAAAGACTCTGGGCTGAAGATCTTTGGTGGGTCCGCTGTCGGTGCCCACCACTTATCCTCGGCTGAGAGAATATATAGCTATCATTCCTGGCCGTCTTGGCCTCTCTCTGCCTCATATGCGCTGCCTCCATCTGCTGGGTGTACAAGATTATCCGAGGGAAATCCATATATTGGTGGAGCATAGTGGTCCTGCATTCCTTGTCCAAATAGCCCGCCACGCCATGGATGAACCTTCTCACCCACGCCCTCTGATCAACTACTAACTCTAGGGCGTACTTTGATAAGCGAGTGAACTCAAGGGCATACTCCTACACAATCATTTTCCCTTGCTTAAGATTCACGAACTCGGCTGCCTTCAACTCCATCATCTCACGAGGGAAGAACCGATCTAGGAACGCAACATAAAACTCCTCCCAAGTGACAGGGCTTGCTCCGGCGGCCGTACTATCCTTCCATTATCGAAACCAGATTTGTGCGACCCCTTTCAGCTGATATGAGGCCAAATCATCACACTCAACTCCATTCACCCCCATGACCTCGGTGATCTTCACAATCTCATCAATGAACTCATGCGGGTCCTCATCTACCTTTGACCCAAGGAACTCTGGCGGGTTCATTCTCAAGAAATCCTTAACTCTTGCCACTGTCGCATTTTCATTTTGCGGGACATGCGCCACTGTATGCTGGTCAACCTAAGCGGTCAAGGCCTGTGCTAGCATCTGAATAGATGCCCTAAATTCACATGGGCAACCGACTCCTGTGCATAGTGCTCCTAGACTGGAGGGGCTTATTGGTGCCCGTCTCTATTTCCATCCTCGTGGCCGTTTTCATTTCCATTCCTCCTACCGTTAACTCTGTGGGGAGCCATGATTCTGCAATCCCGAATAGCATGAATTAGAAGGATAGGGGGACATTTCATCACACGACATAAACCATGAATGAAGGGAATATTTCCTAAACATTTCGTAGCCTCTCTATCAGAAGTGTGGTGCACTTCACACCCATGAAAAAGACTCTACTCAATGCAGCTTTTAGACACCCTAGGACACTTCAAACCTATTGCTCTGATACCAAGTTTGTCACGACCCGAACGCAGACTCGGATCGAGACACGGCACAAGGAGCCCCGAGAGACCCCAAGTTGACCCATGGCATGAACATTCATCCAACTCAATCAATAAAGTGGAAGAAAGAACATGATAGTCTTAGTAGAAGTCTGAAATAAAGATAACACCAAAATACAAACAATTTGAAGCTGAATACACCACTTTTTGTCTAAAAAGTCTCTAAGTCTGATGAGTTGATGGGATAAGACCCCAACTAACTCTCTAATACTGAAACTTAAAGTACATCAATATCAGAAAGAAAATGGTCCTCGTAAGATGAGGACTCACCACTAAGTTGGGTGCTAACTTTGGAACTAGCTACGAACGGGGTTGAGTCTGAGTGCTGGGGCCTGTATCATGAAACGATATAGCATAGAGTATACGGTCAGTACGTGGAATGTACCGAGTATGCAAGGTAAGTAAAACTTCTTAAATAAGTAAAATCATTAAAAACATGCATAATGTAAAACATAAACAAAATAAGAATCTAAGAGTAGGGCTTGCATGMTATCWTTCTGAAAAYATGATCTCAACATAACATAACATCATAACTGAATCAATTGATCCAAAGTTGAAATATGATAGTCATAAATAAAGMTGAACATTGGRTCAAACCTGCTTTAGAACATATATAGTTATATACAATATGAGTGATAAACATGCATAATTGAAATCATGAGGAACAATGGGAGACTCATCTTTTAACCGACAAACCTCGATAGAGCTTACGTGGTCCCAACTATCACACTCAAGTGGGTAGAGCTGTCCAAAGACTTTCCAGGGCTAAGGGAGATACCATGATATCGATATCAAGCTCGTGGCCCAATCAGGGCAGGGGATAGCTCACATAGGAGGTCCCAATATAATCTGATCATACCTACGTTGGCGCGTAGTTCTGAGGCATAGGGTTGATTGACCCATAGTCTACTCAGTGTTAGACACTACTCCCAAAAATATGCTGTGCTCTCCATCAGTTTTCAAAGAAGCCGACCATCGTCTATTTATGAAGCTGAATAATCATGAATACATAAATCTGAATCATACATGAGGAGCCTTGGCTCAAACAATACCACAAACTGAACATAAATGGGAGTCTTCGCTCCAAAATCATGTGGTAAGCTAAATTCGTAAAATCACAATCATACCTTAACATATAAGAATGGCCCAATACTTTAACATGCTTGAAAATACATAATTCCCTTGAAAACATAATCATAAACATGGGTAACTTTAAAACATATTTTTCATTATAAATATCTCATCATACTAGAGCATTAATCATAAATCTCAACTTTCATGAACTTCTTATAATTGGGCATTTTAATTTATAAAGCTTGAAACATGATTTTCATTGAAAACATCGTAAGACTTGCCCATAAATCATAATTCAAAAGTAGAAACTCATTTAAATCATAACCATGTACAGAATTAGGAATTCCATGCATTGGGTTAAAACCCCATAGAATTTACATAGGAAATTTCATGATTTAGAGAGAGATTGAGCATGGGTGTGAACGGATTCACCCACTCATAACCCTACATACCTAATTATAGATGATTCTTATACCTCTCTGATTTCCCAAGGAAGAATTAAAGAGAACATCAAGGAGAATAAGCTTGATCACCTCTCTAACTCTTTAACTTTGCATGCATGAATAAGAATGGCCTAAAATGAATTTAACCCTCTTAAAACTCATCATTCAGAACTTAAAATGACGTAGTTTAGGTCTTAGGATCATATAAATTATGGAAAAGCCCTTACTAAATTCGCAGGAAATAACTGACTATCAGTCCCCACGAGGGACTGGATTACTCGTCACCCAAGGCCACGACTCGTGGCATCAGTCGTCCAAGTACACTGCCTGAGGGTTCGTCTGGGCTCATCAAGGGGGACCTCATGATTCGTTACCGGTGACCATAAGTTGTGGTCACCACTCGTCACATGCACTACCTTAATGTCAATTAAACTTTATCCTGTTGACCATGACCCATCCCACGAATTATGGTGACTGACCACAACTCGTGGGGACCTTCCGTGGGGTACACTGCCATCTTTCTTCTCCTTCTCAATCATCATTTCCTATGATTGACTCAACAAGTCGTGGGGCCTGACCATGACTTGTGGTCATGTCCGTGGGGACCTTAAATCCTAAAATCCAAATAATACCCTGATCCTCACCACGAGTCATCTCACGACTCGTGATCTACCCCCATGGGTCATAGAACAACTCTTCTGTGAGCTGATGCCAAATTTTATGTTTTTCTCTGTTTCACTCTCGGCTCTGATCTTTGGGCTTCCAGGGTATTACAATAGTTTCATTATTTTCTATGCTTTAACTCTAGTCATTTTGGGTTCTATTTATGGGAAATTAAATAGTTTTAATAGGTTAAGTAACTTTTCATTTCCTTACATAACATTTATTATTCTAAAAGAATTAGCTCTCAAAAAAGCTAGGTTTCTTCATCTTCAACCTTTGGATTAAGTAATAGTCAAGAGTCATCAGTTCAGGTATGTAAGGCTAATCTTAGTGAGGAATTCCATTCTTCCTCATGCCCTACTGTAATACCCCAGAAATCCCTCAGAATAACCTTCAAACTTAAACATGTTATCATGTAGGAAACTGGGAAAAAGGCCTCAGTATGAGTTACAGTACGACTCATAGGTCAGTGGTACGAGTCATACCAAGACTCATAACAGAAGGGTCGGGGAAAAAAATATGGGTGGCTAGGAGAAACCACGATCGTATGTCACAATTCGTACAACCATGACATAAATCATACTGACTAGGCATGGAAAAGTTCAGAGAAGAGGTCAAAAATTCTAGGAAAACCACAAGCCAAGGTATGACTCATTGTAGGCGGGTATGGATCGCACCATCCAGTCATGATTTGATTTTCAGAGAAATATTCAAAAGGCTTTGAGGAAACTATGAATCATGGTAAGACCCGTAGTAAGATCCCATGGATCATGGTAGACTTTCGTGGAAAACTTCAAAGCATAGTGTTGAGCAGGGCCCCTAACCACAAACGTCAGTATAGACCATATGATCCTAGTATGATAGTAGGTTGAGTCATACCACCTAACCAGTGGAATTTTTAATAAAAATTTCCAGGGGCATTTTTGTGAAACCCAAAGATCCTAAATACTTAAAATACGTCGTATTGGGAATATTTAGAAAGGAATTTAGATGGATAATCGATACTCCTCCCTCATTCCCCACTCAGATTCTCAGACTCACGTTGTAACTCCAGAACTTCTCTTTCAAGCAAGAGCTAGGGCTTTCAACTCTTCTTAGAAATTCCAAGCTTCTTCCCCCAGGTTTACTACTCTAGGTATGTGGGAATTCAACAAGGTAATTCTTCATCCTTGTGTCCCAAAGCTATCCTTAGAAACCTTTTTCTATACTAGGCCTGTAAGAGTTATGCACTAGGGCTTTTCATATAAATTATGAATGCTCATCATTTCCGATTGTTTTGTTAGTTTTACTACCCTAGCAGATGATCTTTATGATTTTGTTTTAAATTTTATAGTATGATTTCTATCCCTAGCTTTAATATGATTCTTAGATTGATCCTTTCATGACTTGAAAGCTAGTCTAAAATGCTATGTTTTCCATGGAATATTGTTTAAACATGATCCTCAGTATATGTGTTCAACTTGAAGTTAGCATTCTTAGATTATGAATATACTTAGCCTTCCCCAGGAATGTCAGCTAATCAGTTTGACTTTTATCAGTCTTTTGAGAAACTCAGTAATATCAGTTTATCAGCTTGTTAGTCATTCTTTAGACTGGTATGATGCTTTCAAATAAAATAGCTCTAACAAGTCTTAGAACATAGTTTCTTTCAGGTCTCTAGACTCTTAGAACACTTCTAGATAAGTAGTTCTGACTTATTCTTAGGACACCAGTTTTGAGCTATCAGCACAGTTAGACACATTCAGGGTTTTTAGTTGGGAGTCGCACTTAGCACCGAGTGGGTCAAGGTTCAACGCACCGAGGTTCCTAGATCTACGTTGCCTCTAATACCTTGAAAGTTTCTAAGGTCAGACCTGAGGGTTGAACCAGAGAAAGCAGGAAAAAATCTATACCAGGTCATAGAATGACTCATCAGGTGACCCATTAAGTCATTTGATGGATCCTTAAGTGGCCCTTCATGATTGTGCAGTGTTGGAGGAGGAGAGAAAGTGCAGCGGCAATGGGTTGAGGAACGACCCATCATGTTACCCAACGAGTCGTGGAGTTACTCATTGGGTAATACAGAGATGGAAACAAAGGATTCTTTAGAGAGACTTAACGGGTGGAGGGACGAGTCATGGTGTCACCTTACGACTCATTAGGTTGACTGTTGGTTGGACAAGGTTGGAAGAAAAGAGGAATTTCTAGTAGGGGTGACGAGAGGACATAACAAGTCATCGTTTTAGGTGAGGACTCCTGTCTGGCCGTGCTTGAAGATTAGAGATTTGAGAAGGAGGCTGCCAGTGTAAACGAGTGAGAATCACAAGTCATCCAGTGACCTAATGACTCGTTGGATCGCCATGATGACTGGTAGTGGGTTATTTTTCTGTCGAATCATTAAGGGCCTTTTTGTAATTCCTAAGCTCCTAAGCACTAAACTACGTCATTTTATGCTCTAAAATAAGTGTATTAAGGGATTTTAACCTATTTTAATTCATTCAACTCCCATACATGCAAGTTTAGAATTTCCCCTTTGAAGATCAAGCTTGAATACCTCAAATTCTTCTCTAAATCTCTTGGGCTTTCGAAGTCAAGTTGAGATTCAGCTTACCTAGGTATGTAGGGCTATGAATGAGAGTTTTCTTTCACTCTCATGCACAAATTTCTCCTCAAGTTCATAAATTCAAGTCGTAATTCAAATTTATGATCTTATGGGGTTTTAGCCCAATTAAATTCTCTATGATTTGTTTAGGGGTCAATTCCCTTCATGTTTCAAAGCAGGCTTTAAGATTCATGGGAAAATTTTATACATATTTTGATTATAAATTCATGATTTCAAGTTTTAAAAAATTATACCCAATTATGCAAGTTCATGAAAAATCAAGTTTATAATTCATGATTTCAAGTATGATGAAATATCTAGCATGAATGAATGTTTACAAAGTACCCATGTATGAATCTATGATTTTGACTTATAAAGTCTATTTTAAGTATGCATGATTTCAAGATTTGGGCAAGCCCATACAAGTTAAGTATGTTTTTATGATTCAGTTAAGATTTATAATATCAGCTTACCTTATGATTTGGAGTCAATACTCCCTGTTCAGCTTATAGTATGTCTAGATCCAGGATTCCCCATGTTTAGATTTCAAACTATGCATGTAATTATGATTTCAGCTTCTTCAAAAAATTATGGGAGCACTATGCATGTATTTGGGAGTAGTGTCAAGCATCGAGTAGGCTAGGGGTTCAGATAAACCCTAAGTCTCAAAACTACGCGCCAACGTAGGAATATTTATATAGTGGGACCTCCCTTGAGAGTTTTCCCCGCCTACCAGAGGGCCTTCAACTTGATATTGATATCATGGTAGTGTCCTTAGCCCTGGAAAGGTTTTGGATGGCTCTGTTCACTTGAGTGTAATAGTTGGGGCATCACGTAAGCTCTATCGTGATGGTGATGGTTATGATGAGTCTTCCATTGTTCCTTATGATTTTAGGTTCATGTTCATTACTTATGATATTATGTTTTACAGCAGGTTTGTCCCAGTGATTAGTTTACGAGGTTATACTTATGATTTCAGCCATGACAAGTCATATGATTTCTATTTTAGCTTTTGGTCATTCTATTTAGATACGATATTTAGCTTATGATTATACATGATTCAGATTTAGATTTCAGCATGCAGTCCTTACTCTCATGATCTTATGATTTATGTTTATATGCATGATTTTTCAGTTACAATTACTCAGCATATTTTACTTACCTTACTATAACACCCCAAAAGTTCCTTAGGTCTGACTTGAGGCTTGCAGCAGGAAAATAATACCAGAACCCAAACAACGAACCTCAGTGCAGTTCATTGT
Organism: Datura stramonium; assembly: GCA_018107945.1. Taxonomy (NCBI): domain Eukaryota; kingdom Viridiplantae; phylum Streptophyta; class Magnoliopsida; order Solanales; family Solanaceae; genus Datura; species Datura stramonium. The sequence continues at coordinate 118,834 of JACEIK010001869.1, forward strand.
AGGGTCCAACGGGTTGCTGGAGGTGCTCATTGTTTCATGACCAGAGAGCTGTCAGAAATTTACCTAGAACCCACGAGGGGATTGTACGGACCGTGACTTGATTAAACTGGTCATTATTTGTGGTCATTGAAGCATATTAAGATAAATTCAAAGGAAGAATGGAGAAAATCGATCGACGGGCCAACGTTCCGTCGTTTGTTTCCATGACCCGTTGGGTGGGTTGTTGGTTCTGCTAGTTTGTTGAAAAATCTCGGGCTATGTTTGGAATCGTTCTAGGTATATGGATATACCAGAGCTCGATTAGTTTATGAAAGTAAGGTGTTAAGACCAATTACTAAGCATAAGAAGTGCAATACATGTAAATTAAGGTCATAAGGAACCTCTAGCACAAAGTTGAGTTGAGAGCCTCTTTACTGATTGAGTGTTCATATAAGTTCTTACAAGGGTAAACTTCAAATTACCATAGATACCATTTTACAAAATGTTTTTGGGTGATTCATCACCTCAAATTGAAGCCCTTAGAGTCTTCTTTCCAACTCCTCTGACCTTGCATCAATCGGAGTTCGGAGTAAAAAGTTATAAGCAGTTTAGTGAAGCAGCAGCAGGCAAACAACGAACCTTAGAACGGGCCGTCCTAGCAACCAACGACCCATCCTGTTGGTCGTTGGAATTGCCAGTTCCAGGTCTTTTTTTTGGAATTTTAGGGGTATTTTGGTAAAATTCTATGCTTCTAACTCCTAAATGACGTTGTTTCGGGCTTCCTTAAGGTCAGATTAAAGGGATTAACCTAGTCTAAATCCTCACCCTCTCCAAAAGATCAATAATTGGATTTTCTCTCAAGAAAGGAGCTAGGGTTCTTCTTCAAATCATTTTGGACTCTTCCAGACAAGTCAAGGGATAAAAAAAACAGGTATGTTGACTATGAGTGAGAGTTTTCTTCCACCCTCATGCCCTTCTCAAGTTGTATTCATGATTCTCACTTCCTATGCTCTAATTTTTGGAGTATTAGGATTAAGCTTCTTGTGGGTGAATTCTTTCATGTTCTTCCATGAAATCAGTTTCCTCATGATTCAATTTATGTTCCTATGATTATGATTCTTGTCCCTTATCAAATCTCTCATGAATCTATGAATTTCAAGTTTCAAGTATGATTTTAAGAACTTCTAGGGTTTTAACCTAATTTCATAAAATTCTCTATGATATGTCTATGGGTCCAATTACCTTATGTTCCAAATCATGTTTTAAGATTAATGGTCAGATTTCATCCTCAATTTTATTATAAATTCATGTTTTCAAGCTATTAGAAAAGTATTCCCTATTATGCATGTTTTATAAAAATTCTAGTTGATGAATCTATGAGATTTTAACCCAACATGTGAATTTCTAAGTATCTATCATGGGTATACTCTAGTTATGTTTCTAATGTTGAATTATGATTCATGGGCATGTTTTACAATGTTTTAAATTAAAATTCCTATTTTCAAAGTTTTATAAATTATGATGCCCAATTATGAAAGTTCATGAAAGGTTGAGATTTATGACATATGTTATCAAGCATGATGAGATGTATATGATAAATGTATNTGTATATGATAAATGTATGATTTTGAATTACCAATGTCTATATTCGTGTTTTTCACTATCAAAGTCTATTTCAATTATGTTTAAGCTTGGGCAAGCCCATATGATCAAGTATGTTTCATGATTTATTTCAATTTCATGTTATTAGCTTACCACATGTATTTGGGGTCCAGACTCCCACTCTTTTTAACTTGTGGTATGGTTTGAGTCAATACTCCTCATGTTATGATTTCAGATCTTTACATATATTATTATGATTCATCTTCATCATTAGACGATGGTTCAACTTCGTTGAAAAATGATGGAGAGCATATATATGTTTTTTAGAGTAGTGTCTAGCACCGAGTAGGATAAGAGTCAGTCAACCCTGTGCCTCAAAACTATGTGCCAACGTAGGTATTTTTAGATTATTTGGGACCTCCCTTGTGAGCTTCCCCTGCCCCTAAGGGGCCTTCTACTTGATATCGATATCATGGTAGCACCCTTAGCCCTGACAAGGCTTTAGTCAGCTCTACCCACTTGAGTGTAATAGTCGGGACCATGTAAGATCTATCATGGTAATATTGGTTATATGACGAGTCTCCCATTTTTTCTCATGATTCAGTTATGCATGTTCATCAGTTAAAATATTATGTATTCAACAGGTTTGACCCAATGTTCAGTTTTACGTATGCTTATCAGTTTTCAGCTTTGGGTCATTTGATTCAATTATGATGTTTAGTTATGTTTAAATCATGTTTTCAGATAACAACATTCAATCCTTACTCTCAGAATCTTATGATGAAATGTTTTATGTATGCATGATTTTTGTTTACTTACTCAGCAGTTTTACTTACCTTGCATACTCAATACATTCCAAGTACTGACCGCATGCTATATGATGTATCGTTTCATGATACAGGCTCGGACATTCAGGTTTAGTCCCGCCATTAGCCAGGTCCTCAGAGTTAGCATCTCTCAGCTAGGGTTGGTGAATCCTCATCCTTCGAGGACCATTTTTAGCTTGTATTTAGTATTTTTAGTTTCTAGTGAGTTAGTTGGGGTCTTATCCCATCAACTCATCAGTATGTAGAGTCTTATCAGACATAGTATGTTTCAGTTTCAGATCGTTGTTATGTATTCACATATTTGATGTATCAAATTTTCAGACTTCCATTGTTATGTATGTTAGACTTCCGCATTATTATGTTGAGTTTTAGATGTCATGTTCATGACATGGGTCGATTCGGAGCCTCTCAGGGTTCTTTGTACCGTGCCTCCATCCGGGCCTATGTTTGAGTCGTGAAACTTACATACTCAGTACATTCCAAGTATTGACTGCATACTCTATGTTGTATAATTTTATGATACAAGTCCGGACAATCAGATTCAGTTCCGCCATTAGTTTAGCTTCCCGTAGCTTAGTTTAGTTTCCAATCATTGGTGAGTCCTCTTCTTCTGAGGACCTTTAGTTTAGTGTTGAGTTATGTTATATTCAGTTTCAAAGTTCAGTGAGCTAGTTGGGGATATTGTCCGATCAACTTATCATACATGTTAAAGGTTTATTCAGACTTCCACTTATTCATGTTTCAGTTATCAGATTCCGCTTGATATATATTCTTTAGTTATTATGTACATGCCATGGGTCGACTTGGAGCCATTCGTGGTTCTAGGTCCCATGTCTCGATCTGAGGTCCTAGCTTTGGGTCGTGACATTGCCAACATAGGTTATTAGCCTGAATGGGCCTCAGACAGTGATCACTCAGTTCAACCACTATACCTTTGCAAGGTACAGTGTGCATTCTCTGATAGAGTGTATACATCGGACTCCATGTTTGGCTCACGTGGTTACATGTTGGTTATAGACTCTCCCACAGTCCAGTACAGTCTTGGTTCCCAGTCTAGTCCAAACTTTCAGATTTTAGTCTATTTTTTCAGTATTGTAGTTCGGATTACTATTATTTAGTATATGTATGTTTTAGTTTCATATCACATACTCAGTACATTTAATGTACTAATTGCATATTTTATGTTCTATATTATTTTATGATATAGGCTCAGGTATCCAGCCTCAACACTGCAACTGGCTTCTCCAGTGATATTTCGCAACTCTCACTGGTGAGTCCTCATATTTTGAGGGTCGGCGTCACTTAATCTAGTTATTTTACTTTCAGTCTTCAAACATTATAGTTAGCCGGGGATTTGTCCCAGCAACTCATAAGTTCATTTTAGAAGGCTTTCAGAAAGTATTTATAGATTTAGCTTGGGTTTTCAGAGCTCGTTTAGATTTTGTTATTATTCAGTATTTGTTTATTTTTTTAGTCAACTTCCACTTCATTATTATTAGTTTCAACATATCAGTCTCAGTAGAGGTATGCTTTATGATGGATTTCATTGGGTCCCTTGTGATCCTAAGTACCGTGTTGTGTCTAGGGTGTGAACTCGGGTAATAACAAACTTGGTATCAGAGCATCAGGTTTAGAGTATCCTAGGATATCTGATATCCACATCAACTAGAGTCTTTTTCATGGGTGTGAAGCATGTCACACTTATGAGGGGGAGGCTACAATACGTTTTTAGGAAAATTCCCTTTCTTGAAGATTTTTATCGTGCGTAGACGTTTGTTCTCTAAAAATTTCCTCCTAAGATCGTGCTCTACGCTTTTCATTGGTAATGATGCCTCCCAAAAAAGGAAATGGAAGGTTGTCTGGAAATGCTAACTGATAAGGGGCATATTTATATGCCAAATCGATACTCAAATGTATAGCTTTTGCTTTGTTTGTCCAATAATGTGTGCACATTCTCATGTAAATTGTACGGA